>CATIWQ010045888.1:0-15761 GCA_949673415.1 Euphorbia schlechtendalii
ACATAGACATATCATAAACTTTGAAATAGAAAGTATAAGTAGAAAGCAAAGCAAAGTTGTAAGGTATGCAAGTGAAAGCTCAAGTTGATCAAACTGTATCCACTCTTCAATGGGAGTTGTCAATTCCCGCAATTCCTGTGTCTGCTTTGAATTTGGTCTCGGCCCGTATAGAACCTCACTAGGATGCTATTCTTTGTGAATATCGAACAAATGAATATTGAATATCGAAAACTTTTGTTGATAAGTGATTTGTAAGTACACTTATGCAACAATCGCTCGAGAATATAGAGAAATCTAGTGATAGAAACGAGGATTCGAATCACTTAGAAATTTTCTCATTAACACTTATGAACATAGCGAATTCTCTATCTACACACACTATACGTAGCCCTATAATTGCACTCTAATGCTGCACTCCCTTCATTGCATGAAATTGTAAGGTTTGGAGCCCAATTTATAGCGTTTGAAGGGTTGCGTTTATCCATACGAAGAGTCGTATCCATTGGCGAAAGATTACATCACTTCATTGTGATTGGTTGAGAAGCTTCAATCTAATCCATAATGGATAGGCACCTTTTCATGATTGGTTGATTTTTGATAGGTGTCTATTCATTGGTAGTTAATGGCGGTTGATCGTCCTTATCTGGTGGTTGGTAGTTAAGAAGATTAAACTAGAAAACCATCCAAGTCGTGATCGTGATATACAAGTCATGACCATGAATCTTTGGTTGGTAGATTTTTGTTTTGAAGAAGAACAAGTCGCAACTGTGAATGATTGTCGTGACCGTGAATTGCATTTTTCTTCAGAATTCTCCTTATAACTTCACTGATCTTTGACAGCTTCGATCCTAAGCTAAATCTTTAAGTTACACGCACTTTTTTGCACCTTTTTCACTCTTTTTTCAAAGAATTCAATTTTAGATCATTTTACTCCCAAGATTTACCTAGTATCTGCATTTGCATAAAAAAAACTACATACCACATGAAATCTTTTATATGAAGTATAAAAATGACTAAAACTATAGTGTTTAATGTATGAAATTAATGTAATAATAATTGTAAGTACACACTTATCAGCTTCCTTATTCCTTGATATCCGCTTTCTTCAAGAAAATGATGAGTATCATGAGGGGGATAACACCAAGCTCATAAAGCAATTAGATGAGTTAATTACTGAGCTAGCAAATTTGAAGAAAGAACAGCTTCCTCCTCTAGCCAATAGTCCAACTCCGATTAACTAAACTTGCAACTCTAAAAAGGGAAAGAAATCTTCTCCGTAGAGGAAAGCAATCCAGCCTAAACCAAAAGTGGCATGTAGCTTTTGTGGGAAGGCTACACATGCAACTATCTTGTGTAGACATAAAAAATGGTTATTACGATGTGCATGACTAGAGTAATTTAAGAACTGCTAAAAAAGGAGGACCCGACTCAAAAGCATGGATACCCAAGAAAACATAATTGTTTTTCATATAATTCACTGATGACACTTGAATGTGATATTTGGATAGTGGTTTCTCGAGGCATATAACAGGAGATGAAACTCAGTTCATCTCATTAAAGCATAAAAGAAATGGGAGTGTCAACTTCGAAGATAACCGAAAAGGGAAGATTGTTGGAAGCGGCATAGTGGGTGTTTCTCCTTCAATCAAAGAGGTATCTCTTGTCAAAGGACTTAAGTTCATCTTTTTTAACGTAGCTCAACTTTGTGAAAAAGGAAGGAAAGTTATGTTCAACTCATTAGGTCGTTTAGTTATTGATTGTGAGATTGATTCTACTATACTCTTTGTTCTAAAATTAATAATGTATATATGAATTGATTTATCCCTTGGCTCCACTAACATTTATCTCATATCTAAGGAGGATAGTTCATGGTTTTGGCATAGAACGTTGGGTCATATAAATGTGAACATTATATCCAAATTAGCCAAAAAGCAATTAGTTATGGGTTTACCTAGTATCACCTTTGAGAAAGATATGCTTTGCTCAGCTTGTCAACTTGGTAAGCAGGCTAGAATGTCAATTAGATCAATTAACAATGTAGTAACTAAGAGATTGTTAGAGATCCTACAAATAGACCTTTTTAACCCTATTCAACCTATAAGAATGGGTGGAAAGAGATTTTCCTTGATGGTTGTGGATGACTTCACGAGATTCACATCAGTAGTCTTGCTAAGTAGAAAAGATGAAACCTTTGAGTCTTTTGTCAAACTCAATAACTAGATAATGAATGAAATAGGAAATAAATTTGTAGAATACGAAGTGATCATGAATGTGAATTCAAGAATTTTCATTTCGAAGAATTATGTTCGGTGCATGAAATTGACCATAACTTTTCTGCTCCTTATATGCCTCAACAAAATGGGGTTGTAAAAGGAAGAATAAAACCATAGTTGAAATGGTTCGATCCATGTTGAGTGATAAGGATCTACTAAAGTACTTTTGGGGAGAAGCTCTTAACATAGCCTGTTATATCCTTAATCGAGTTTTAATTTGCCTAAAATTGGAGAAAACACCATATGAGCTTTGGCGAGAGTGCAAGCCCAAGATTGGTCATCTCAGATCATTATAGCTGTAGGTGTTTTATTTTAAATACCAAGGAGCAACTAGGTAAGCTTGATTTGAAGGCTAATGAAGGTATCTTTTTGGGTTACTCAACAAATAATAGGGCATATAGAATATATGTTAAAAGAACCGGTCTTTTGGAGAAGTTTATGATTGTAGATTTCGATGAAACTAAAAATGTAAGTAGATCTCTCTTTAATGATGAAGAAGGAGAAATCAAAGTAGAAAATAAAATCAGCATGCCACTCTCTGTTCTTCCCAACCTAGTACTAGAGCTAAAAACCGAGGAAGTTAAAGTTGATGAAGTTCTTTCAATCAACTTCAATGAAAAGGAAGATCAAGCTCAACCTCAACAACCCAGTGCGGAGATTCCCATTGTAGTTTTGATTCTTCCAAGAGAGATTAGGACTCATTGCAATCACCCAATCAAGAGTATCACTAATGATGTTCATAATATAGTAATGACACAAGGTTAGCTCACTAGGATGATGAGCCATCCAGCTTTCATCTCATTGATAGAACCCAAGAAGTTTGTAGCCATGGAAGGAGATGACTACTAGATGATCATAATGCAAGAGGAACAAGACTAGTTCAAGCATAATGAAGTTTGGTATTTAGTTCCTAAGCCTAAAGGGAAATCAATCATTAGTTGTAAATGGTTTTTCAAGAACAAGCTTGATGAAGATGGCGTTGTTGTCAGAAACAAGGCCATTTCTGAAGGCTACAATCAACAAGAAGGGATTGATTATGATGAGGCCTATACACCAGTATCTTGTCTTGAAGTAATTAGGATTCTATGTGCTTTTGGATCCCATATGAACTTCAAGTTATTTTAAATGGATATCAAGAGCGCTTTCCTAAATGGATTCATTCAAGAGGAAGTTTATGTACCAGCCCCAGGCTATGAAGATGCAAAGAATTCAGAGCATGTCTATAAATTGAAGAAGGTTTTGTATCAGTTAAAGAAAGCACCCCATGCTCGGTATGAAAGGTTGACCAACTTCCTACTCAGCAAAGTTTATGAAAGAGGCAAAGTAGATACAAATCTATTCATCAACCGAAGAAAAGAAAATGTGTCGTTCATCCAAATATATGTGGATGATATCGTGTTTAGAGTAACTGATGAAAGACATTGCAAGGAGTTCAACAAGAAAACGAAGAGAAAAATTGAAATGTCAATGATGGAGAGCTCAACTTTTTCCTCGCACAAGAAATTATGCAAAATGAAGATGAAATCTTTATTAGCCAAGTAAAGTATGCAAAAGAAGTCATCATAAAGTTTGACATGGAGCATTGGAAGTTCCACTCCCATGGCCATTAACATTATCTTGAGTAAGGATGAAGCTGGTAAGCCTGTAAAATCTACAGAGATATTATTGGTTCTCTTCTTTACATAACTACTAGTAGGCCTGATATTCAATACTCTGTATGTTATTGCATAAATTATCAAGCTGACCCTAGAGAATCTCACTTAGCAAATATTAAGAGAATTCTTTGATATTTGCAAGGTTCTATTAATGCAGGTCTTTGGTAATTAAATAGCTCAAGCTTCACTCCAAGAGGATACACGAATGAAAATTATGGAAGGGACAAGCTTGATAGGAAAAGCACCATTGGAGGATGCCATTTCCTTGGAGAATGTCTTGTCTCTTGGTATAGCAAGAAGAAAAATTTTGTTGCACCTAAGTACTATAGAGTTGAGTACATGGCAATGGGAAGTTGTGTAGCACTACTGCTATGGATCAAGCGGTAACTGAAGGATTATGGTATAAATTCAAAATGCCTCAACGTTATGTGCGATTATAAGAGCACAATTTACCTATCCAAGAATCCAATTCAACATGGCAGGATGAAGCATGTTAATATAAGACATCACTTCATAAGGGATCATGTGCTCAGAGGAGATGTCAAATTGGAGTATGTTCCTTTAGAGGAGAAATGCGCTGATATTTTCACAAAGTCATTAGCAAAGGAGCAATTCAACATTCTCAAAGAGTTGATTGGCATGGCGAATCTAATTTGATGAAAATTCTAGAAAATTGACCAAGTGTCAATAATAAGATCAAAAGTTGTGTTGAGTTGAATAAGGTGACACGTATTTACTTTGTCTATTTTAACTCCGTAAGTTTAGTTTTCGAGGTTAAAAATTAAAAAGTCACTTATTGAAGGGTTGAATCTTTATTGTCAAAGCAAAAACTATAGCATTTAACTAAGGTAGATTAAACTCCTATTCCATCTCATAGTTATTTTTTATGTTGGCTTATGAAGAGAACACATGTTATGTTGTAGGAAGTTTGTCTATAAAAGAGGAAACGGGTTGGAGAGAAAAGGCACTTGCGAACTTTGAAGCTTTGGAATTTATTCTCTTAAAATCCCTAATTTCTTTTCTCAAAGATCAACTGTAATGGCCTTTTCTCAACAGCAACAACAACAAGCTCCTGAAAGGGATCCTGGTGAAAATGACTATTTCCTAATGGATAAATAAAAAAGGAATATGTATGTGGACATCGAAGGAAACACTGAAAAAATTATCCTCCTCAAAGGAACAATTTTCAACCAAGTCAAGTGTGAAACTACTTAAAGAGAGTTTGGTCTAGTATATGAAGTTGACTATAAAGGAATCTTGAAGAACAAAACTCTATATAGGGTGGTCAGGTAACAAAATGTGAGTAATTTCCTTTTCCTTGATGGGCTGGCCATTGAAGAAATCATGAAGAGCTTCTACAATAAACTCTACATCATAGATGGCTTCTTAGAAATTCTTGCCACTAAAATTGGAGAGAAATCGTACCTGATTTCAGCAAAATTGATGGGAAGCATCCTATGCATGCCATTGAAAGGCACTATGTTGAGGAGAAATGGCGATGAAGAAGTAGTAGCAATCCTGAAAGATTGGGAACTTTTGGCAGACTATGGGTCAGGAGAGATCATCACATATGGTCTAACTTGGAGGCCAAGAGTTTTCTATGAGCTCTTAACAATGATTCTTTTACCCAAGACCGAATCTCTTTCTAGCTACACCAAGTTTGTAAGGTTCATTGTCTACCACATGGTGTCTGGAAAGAATCTAAATTGGCCATTGTTGATTCTTCATCACCTCACTAAGGTGACCACCATGTATCATTATGGCTATCTCATCTCAGCCATACCGAAGGTTATGAGGATCAACGTGGACAAGTATGAAAGGGAGTGGGGAGATCAACTTCTGCTGTTGAAGGGGACTTTTGATTTTTAGTACTTCAGGAAGCTCAAGTTTTCTCAACTTCAAAGGCCCATAATATCCATAACATCAGGCTGAAGAAGAATAAATTTGAGCCTATCATTTTCCCGAAGATGTTTTGAAGGAAGATGAGGATTCTGACATGGATGAGGTTGAAGTGTCCAATGAAGGGACAATTGATGAGCTTCTTCTTAGGGCTCAATTGTTATAAGCAAAGACCATTGTGAACCTAGTGACAAAAGTGGCGGCTCCAAGGAAGAGAGCTAGTCAGCAAAAAGAAAAGCAGCTGCTGTTTCTGCTTAAGCACAACTTAAGAATAAGATCAAACTTAAGACCAAGGCTTAGAAGGAAGCTAAGGCCAAGGTACAATTTGAAGCAAAAGAAGTTAAGGCTGCTAAGTGAACTCTTCCTCCTCATCCTCCAAAAGTTGTAGAGAAATTCCAAAAGATGATCGTGGTTGAGTTATCTCAAGGTTAGAGGGAGTGTAAGAGAAAATTTGAGGTTGTGTATACAGTTGAAGTGACTTCTCAATAGGAATAAAAGAAAAAGAAAGAGGACAAGGACACCATTGGTGCTACTAAGGAGTATCCAAAAGTGGAATCCAAATTAAAGGGCATTTAAAAGAAGAGGGATGCCTCTTCTAAGCATAAAATAACTCTCCATATAGTGGAGAGTGATAAGGATGTAGAATTCATTGGCAAGGAAGAATATACTCATCTTGAGGAATTTGCCAAGTCCCCAATTCCCACTCAAAATGCTAAGTTATAAAAAATTCATGTTGAGTTACCTAAGGTTGATCCATCCTTAGATCAACTAGCCAATCCCCAAGTACTTAAAATTTCTTCCCCCACTTCTTTTGTAAATCCTACACCCATTTCATTTGTGAATCCTGAATCTACTTCTCTTGTAAATTCTCCCCTTCCTTCAAATTCTCCTATAAATCCCAACACCTCTACTTCTATTCCAAGTCCTTCACAACAAAAGACCAACTCATCTTCACCACCTCCACAAACAACAGTAATAGTCATTCCCTCTGCTAAAAAATCTAGCCCAACAAAATATGTAAATTTAACTTCTACTTCTTCACCTCCACTAAACGAACAAAATACCCAAATTCCACCATCTAACACTTCTACACCTACCCTTTCTTCAAAACCAACCTCTACCCACTCAGTCCCTCTAATTGGGGAAGTCCCTCACGTTGAGAGCTACACTTAAGAAGGAACATCAAGAGTAAGTGATGCTAAAGAAAATTTTATAGCCTAGGAAGAACCACTTACTAGCAGTAATATGATCTAAGAGTATTCAGATGATTCATCTATCTAGTCTTAGATTAGAGGGCTTGCACGAGCTATATAGCCTACCCTCAAAATTGATGTTGAGTTATATGCGATAGTTAACCAAGTGCTACTTACCCAAGATTTGATGAAAATGTCCAATAAGAAGAGGGCCACCATTCTAGAGTTTGATGCGCAATCAAACATTCTTTCTAAATCTATCAGAAATCACCTGGCTAAGGAGAGCTTGAAAAGTCTATTAGATAAAATGGCGTTACTCCTAACCGAATTGACTGATTCCTAGCTCAGCTCAATGTTGTCGTGTCCTCTATTCCAACCTCTAATGTCATCACCAATGTAGTGCTAGAAAATGTGAAGAGTAGCATTGATACCTCGCAATAGTTAAGCAGCATCAATGAAGTCATGGCAGTGTAGATGACTTAGTTTCATAAGTTTGGTGAAGAACAAGCAAAAATCAAGACAAGTATAGACAAGCTCCTCTCTAAAATTCTTAAGAAGTTGGATACCAGCAGTGACTTATCTCACAACATGTGCGACAATATGGAAAATGTGTCCAAGCTAATGCTCATTAATGACAAGAAGTTTGATATTGTGAAGAAGGTGGATAAACCAGCGCTTAATTTGGCTAAGTTTGATAAGAAGTTCAATGCAACTTGTGCAACTGTAAAGGCCAATACAAAAGATGCAGTCAAGGAATCTCAAAGGAATTTAAATACTACTATGGGCAAACTCTTTCCTGAACTAAGTGAATCAGTTGACCTCAGCAATGGCTTCACCATTCAGAAGAAATTGAATTTCCTAGTACATATAATCAATGAACTTTAGCAAGAAGTTAAGCAGTTTATGGATATTGGAGAACATGATGAAAAGGATATAGATTATAGTGCAAATATTGTTCATACTATGTGTCCAAGGATCATTGACAAGGAAGTAATACTAAAGATCGCATAATCAGCAGCAATGTTTTCAACTGTTCGCATGCCAAGGATTTGACCAAATTGCTCATCTCACCAAATGCTATTACTTGGTTGTACAAGAACTTACTGATAAGATATCCTATATTTTCCTAGTAGGGACCAGCTTGTGAATGAGAACTCGCCAGCAATTATTGGCAAGCAAGAGATGTTTTAGTAAGCCATTGACTCCTTCAATATATACATAAACCAACTAGAAGCGGAGAAGATAACAAAGGGGGAGAAGGTATTTGAAGATGCTCATAGAGTTGCATAACATCAAAAGGCACATCTCTATCCAAGGACACAACATCAAACTCCACCAAAGCAACAACAATCTAGAAACTCATTAAGAGGAGATGACATTTCTAGATATTCTTCTTTGTATAATGTTAGAGGGGGAGGCAACCCCAAGCTGAGGAGATATATAGCTTTGTATTATAGAAATTTTGTAATAGTTCTTATTTTGTATAACTTAGTACATGACACTACCTGTGTACTTACTGATTACAAAATTTCTCCAAGTTAATAGCTTCTTAATTTATTATGTTATATGTGTTATTCTTGCATAAATGATATCATTGCAAGAATCAACCAATACCAAATTGGAAGAAAAATATAGTAAGACAAGTCCCAAGATAAAAAAAAAGTTCTCTAAGTATGGGGGAGTTGATGTTGACTAAAGGAAAGGAGTTCGCACAGCATGGGGGAGTCTTACATCACTTATCAAGTATTCATATATCCATAAACTATTATTTGATTAATTTCTTCTACTACCTAGTTTGTTATTTGTTCCAAAATGGGGGAGAATGTTGAACCCAAGTTAATAGTACTTCATAGTAATTATGTTTTAGAATTATCAAATTATTGAGGATAGTGAAATTAATTAGGTATTAAGTAGAATCTTAATTAAGTAAGTTTAACTTGAGTTTGTTTTATGGAAAATAACTCAGTTTTGTGTTAACTTAATTAAGTTATGGCTTAGAGTAGGAAAAACTAAGTTGCTTGCACTACATAGTTTATGTGATATAACTTAGCTTGTGCTGAGTAGTTTCTTACTTAGTTAAAAACTAGTAACTTTTGTCATTGATAGAATATATGACATTCGTGCTTTTAACTAGTTCTACGAAGATAGAATATTCTTTTAATTCTTTTTCAAATAAAAGGATTTGAAAACAAAAAAGAAATTTATGAGATCCTTAGTACGGAATGTTAGGAATTACCTTACTAGCGTCCAAGTAAAAAAAGAATCTTCTGACATCCACCGTCTTCCTGTATCTCCACGCCATCTGCAATGTCAGCAAAAGTAACCAACTGTAAATATCCATGTTACATCTCACATGCCTCTCTCAAACATATTTTCTTGAAGATATTTGAGTCATTGACGAGATAAAGATTAACAGATTAATCTCGCAGATCAACGTTCAAAATTGCTGTCTCTAAATATCCTCAAATCTGTTTTAAACAGGAAAATTTAAAAGCTATGAAGAGAAGAGATTTTGAAGATCAAGTTAAGACATGAAGTTAACAATCACTAGTTCAAATCCTTAAATAACTATGAATAGAGCATTGAGAAGATGTTTACAACTTGGTGAATCACATTGAATTTCTAAGAGATGAAACTCTGCAAAAGCAATCACAGCATTCAAAATTCCAATTCAAGAAATCCTAAAGCAAACAACCATTTCACATTTGTTTATAGAGAGAAATCAAATAGGCTTTGATTCATAGCTAAGCTAATTCATTTGTAAAGGATTCAACATTTTATAAGTTGAAAACCTCTATTCTTAACTTTCATTCAAAAATCTAAGTGAGTCAATTTGGAAAGGGTACCCTAACTGAGTTGTGTGATAGGTTGAATGGAAGGTACTTTCTATAATCATTCTTCCCATTGACAAAGGCTTCTCCACCTAATTAAAGGAAAGAAAAACTAGTGGCTGTAAGCTCGAAAAGAGAATTAGGTGACTAAGGTGTTTTCTATATTTTTCTATTTATTATTTCTTTGACAATGTTAGCACTTATTCATCATCTCTCTATTTTTATTATCTGCTTGAAAACCATTCTGAGTTGAGTAAGTTTTACTCAGCAAAGTGTGATGATAAACTAAGTCAGCTCATGCTGAGTAGTTTATAGTTTTAGCCTTAAAGTTGCACTCGGTACGCATTTAAAATAACATGGAAATCAATTTTTAAATCTTAAAAGAACAAGTTAATATGCATTCACACACCTATGCACGATTATTAAAGCTTATGTGGAATAACAGTTTTCACAAGAAAAATCGATTGGAACAACGAATTTCTACTTTTGAAAATCAATCGAGCGTAATGCTTTTAACAATCACCCTAATCTAACCTATTTCATGATTAATTGAATCATGTCTGGTATTAGTAACCCTATTTGTGATACCGAATTAATGGATATATGCTGTACCAAATTTCCCAAAAGAGCTAATTCGGGTGGCAACTCCATAACCTAGGCTAGAGGTTTAGGCTTCCAGTCTTTATAGAACTTTATTCTATCTTTATCGTAAAAAACTCCATACCCCATGTCACGGGGCCAATGCCTCACGGCGACTACATGGGTAGAACGACGTCCGCTCACAGGTACTCAAACTGTTTGAGTGGTAGTTAGCTTGTAAGGTACTTATTGTAAACTCTACTAGACATGATGTATACCCTAAAGGCAATTAGGGCGATATATCTTTATTAATTTATAATGTACATACTATTTCAAATTATTATTATTAATAATAAGACATCTTTGTTATTTATCGATGATTATTTATTGTATATCTCGCTAGTATTATATATATGCTATTACGTATTTGTATATGTTCATTGATAAGACAAAGTCATGACTATTTCTTAGTGTGAAAGTGCAAGGACATACTGGGAGCTATGTGGTGTGAGAAATACACATACGTGTTACTATAAATGGTCTAAATATCCCTTTTAGTAGTTTCATTGAGACTAAACATCAATGAAGCAGACATACTAGCATGTGTATTACTTACTCGTTAGTTTAGCTCCAAGAAGCTGATCTCATGAGTTGAAGGTGGTACCTTGAGTTAACACATGAATGTATTCGGGTAATAGAATGGAGATCGCCATAGAGATCGCCATAAGATAGATACTCGGAAATAACTATATCCATGTGTTGGTATCATGTCTCATTTTAGTAGTAGTACGAGTATCCTCAAACCTGAGATACTAGTTAACTTGTATAGGAGTTACTATACTTTGGGTCATAATTTTTCATACCCTAATTATTAGGATGATACGGATGATTACGGGTATAGTGATTATCACACGTTGGTAAGCCGAGTAATCAAGATGGAATCCATCGCTCCTGATGTAGTGACATAATGGGAGTTGTACCTTAAGGCCTCTTGTTGAAGAGATACACTCATAAACCTCTCATCAGAGTATAAGATTGATAGAATGGGCTACTAATCAATTTTGATACACTATGGCGAGTGGTGTTCTTCGTGAACAAGTCTAATTCTAGGATAGCTACGGCTATTACCTGAGCTAACACTTAATCTGAGCTTAGTAAAATAGATGGTACTTAACCTGATGGAAGGAGCGCATTGTACTGGTTAATATTGCTGAACTAGATCAAGTCACAAGTACGTGACGTTACAAGTATCGGGGGATCATATATTTTTCCTAGAATGCCCATTTGATCGTCTAGAGTTATCGGTTCCATATTAGTTTGGAACATTAAGCCTAAAGGTTCCTTGATAGGAAGCCAAGTTTAGATTAACCTCTAGTGGCTCTATACTTCGACATCCTATGAGGTCACACTCTTTGGGCCTTTCATCGAACTAAGTAAAGAACTTATAGAGTGGATCTATATCGAGAATGTAAGGAAAGTCAAAATCATTGGATGAATTATAAATTGATTGGACCAAATATTAATTAAAGGATTTAAAGAGAGGAGTTGGAAAAATTGCACAGGGTGGAGCAAGGGAAATTTTTTCCGTTGTGAGTGGGCCCCGTAAACACTGAATCTTCATGGGTGGGACCTACGTGGCAGCCTCGTGAGAAAAGTTACTCGCGGGCCGCTAGCATGAATTGGCACAAGGCCAATGCATGCTGGTTGGTTGTAGGTCCGCAAACTGTAGCCTACAACCTAGGCTTATGAGATAACCCATTAGCCCGGCTTGCGAGATGAGGCAAGCCCATTAGGGCTTGCCTTGGGTAGCAACGCACAGCCTGCACAAGTAGGCTACGCAGGTGGGTTGACCCGCCCGGACATAGGGCTCCGCGCTGCAACCTGTGCCCCATCCCACATTGCTAATTGAGGGGAGTTTTTTGCTCCCCGCCCACTATAAATAATGGCCTCCTTCTCCTTCTTTACTCACTTCAGCTCAACCTTTCTTTCTTTGTTTTGACATCTTATCTTCGCAAGCTTTTTGCGAGATCCTCCACGAGTTTCTCAGCTTTCATAAGAATTCCTTTGAAGGCTTATTCATATTTTGGTAAGAGCCTTCTAAGTTATATTTTCAGGTTGGTCTCCGAGCGGTCTAGCAACTACTTGTTAAGTAATGAGTTCTTCCTCTACGAGAGGTCTTGGTTTGTTGGGGTTCATGTGGGCTAGTCATAGAGGCCATCCTGGTTCAGAGACTTATGCTAATAGAGTGCTTTCCAACTATTCTAAGGGAGCACCGCACCAAAGGGAAAGGCACGCATCAATTGGTAATGCTCTTAACTTAGATGTTAGTTTTGTTTTATTAAGTTTTATAAGCCTATTAGCATCTATGGAATGTTTCAACTTAGATTATATCAATCATGGCATGCTTAAGAGATCCTTTAGTGTTAATTTTAAGTTTTGAAATTTTGTCATGCAAGTTTGCATGTTCAATTATTGCCTCAATTAACCAACAATGGTATCAGAGCCTACCTTATGCTATGCATGCTTGATAATAATATGTTGAAATAATATTTTCTATGAATTGATTAAAGTATGCTTCGTATGACTTATTTTTCAATTGTTGTTATAGAAACTAGATTATGGTTTTGCTCAAACTTAGTCTAGGTGATTATCTTGTAAATTAATAATGTTTTACCACACGTGTAAATGCTTTAAATTAAGGGTATTCTATTACTTCACTTGATTAAAAGAACGAAATATTAAATCATAATTGTTTATGGTACAACGAATTGAAGTACCCATGGTTATTAACAAGGATTGGACTTGACTGCTCATTTACTTTAAGGCGGTAAATTATCTTCCTATTATAAGTCGTGATACGAACCTTGTTAATAGATGTAAGGACATGTACAACATACTTTCCTTTAACATGTTTTTGGTCTTGAGACTAGATGAGGTTAATGCCTTAACAAAAAATAGGTTAGTTTTCAATGTTAGTGGAGCTAATGCTAGATTGGAGACATATTTGAGGAGTCATACAATTAGGTGCACACGTCTTGAGAAAGAGAACTCAAATGGACTATTAATTGCATGGAATGCAAATGGAAGGGTTCCAACCATGGTCATTTGTTATGGCTTGACCTACTATAACGGGGTCATGATGGATGGACTATGGATGCTACCTACTAAGGAAAATTGGTTGGACCAAATTTCTCGAATTCAATAGAAGAGGCAATTTGAATGTTTATAAAATAATAGGAAATATGTGTTTAATTAAAGACCTTATATTAAATGCATGTACATATACTAATGTTTGAACAATTTCTAACTTATATGATTATGTTCATTGCAATTTCTTCGGAACTACTACTTTGATTATGTTCTAGATGATCCATGTCCCAAACATCCTGGCAAGAATGCTTTTGCATGTGAGATGAATGATTAGGAGAGGCATAAGGGAAACTCTAAGTTCATTGCAAAGGTCATGTTAGATAACATGCTCTTGAAGTATACGCATGTGTACAAAGGGTTGGATCTTGCAACCATGATTCATCATCTCAATATGGTGGAAAGTTTGGAAAATAGATTGTTCCATAGTAAGTTGCATGGAGACACCTCAATAGTAGAGTTGGTTATATACATATATGACAACTCTGAGCAATTAAAGGAGTTGGGTGTTGTGTACAGTGAGCTGTCCTTGAGAGAAATGGTATTGAGGGGATTACCCAATAAATATGATTCTTTGAAGAAGATGCTTAAAGAGTGTTCTTCTACCTGTACTTTAACCCAGCTCATGGATTTGTTCAAGATTTATGTGATTGAGTTAAAAAACATAAAGGTTTAAAAGTCAAGAGAAAGCTCATGAAGCGGTTGGAGTTGAAAAGAGAAAATATTTCTCTTAGAACAAGCTCATCGGATAATGATGAGAGTTGTAGTTTCAACTTATAGAGGTGCGTTCGTACTGGAGAGTTTCTCTATAGTTCCTTATGAGTCTACATAGGTATTGGATATTGGTTTTTGTACTCATATATGTACTTTTATGCAGGGGTTGTAGAATAGTAGGAGGCTTGCAAAGTGGGAAATGGAGCATGGGTTGCTGCAACAGCTGTAGGGACATATAGCATTCGTTTTCCTAGTGGCCTTATTTTAGTTTTGAACAATTGCTATTATTTTCCTACTGTCACTAAGAATATTATTTCTATTGTGGGTTTAGCAACAAATGGATTTGAGATTTTATGTTCTAATAAGAATTATCGAATTCGACGCTATAATGTTCTTTGTGCTTGTGGAATATGTGTGGATGGCATTTATGTTCTAGATAATAAAACTGAAAATAAACATGAACATCATTAAGAAATTGAAGATAGATAATGAGAAATATTCATACTTGTGGCATTGTTGTCTAGGCCATATAAATGAGACTCGCTTAACTAAGTTACACAAATGTGGTGACTTGGGCTAAATGGAATGGGAATACTATGGGGTGTGCAAGATGGCTAAGAAACCTTTAAAAGGATAGGGTCAGCGTGCCACAAGTACTTTGGAAATAATACATTCCAATATACATGGTTTAATAAGTGTAAAGATACATGAAGGTTTAAGAAATTCAAAGAGTTCAGAACTTAAGTAGAGAAATAGCTTGGGAAAAGTATCAATTTCCTTCAATCTGATCAAGGTGGTGAATACTTAAGCCAAGAGTTTCATGATTATCTAAGGGATAATGTTATTTTATCCTAATGAACACCTCCTTATACACCCCAACATAGTGGTGTGTTAGAAAGGAGAAATCAAATCCTACTCAATATGGTTCGGTCAATGATGAGCCAAGCAGAACTCATCAGATTCTTTTAGGGTTATGCACTTGAGAGTTTAGTTTATATTCTAAATAGAGTGCAGGAGAAATAAATTGATCAAACACCATACGAAATGTGGTATCACTATGTCGTAGATGGCCTGTCGCAACCAGAACGGCTGGTGTTGCATCGAAGTGTTGCCAATTTTGATGGAAAAAATGATTTTTTGAAACACATTTTGAAAAGTGTTGCAATAGATATTTTTGTTGATTAAATACACTTTCATCGCAACACTTTCAGTCTTACCATTGTGAAAAACTCTGTGAATAGTGAATTAATGATGGGCGAGAAGTCTGCAGCTAAACATTTGGACGGAAATTTTTTATTAAAAAATAAAAAAGTAAAAATTAATTAACAAAATATATATATATATATATATATATATATATATATATATCACAGTTCTCTCCTCCTCTCATTTTTCAATCTCACTCGTTGTAAAGCCTTTACAATGGCCACAGCTCAGGAAAAAGCGACACCTCCTTGTTGCTCTAAATCC
>CATIWQ010045898.1:0-26155 GCA_949673415.1 Euphorbia schlechtendalii
AACTAAGCAGTCCTTTTTATCATTCTTCCATACCAGCATTACTAACATCTCCATGCAGTTCTCAACACTATTTCTCAGGCACATGTTCGAATAAATGATGAAGTTCAGAACTCCGAGATAGTGCATCACTCTGTCATATACCCCAAGACTAATGAAACTGTTCTTATTAATAGTGTAGGAATTCTTGAATTCAGCATTCTTGATCATCTTGTAGTGATCTCCTTCATCATGAGAGTAGATTGGAAATGGTGCCTCATACCATTCTTGAAGGTTTGAGGGAGGAACCAGATTGGATTTCCTTATTAGAACCATATTAAATTGAAAGAATTTGAAAGAATAGAATGGTTTCAGATTTAGAAATAAATTATCGATTGAAAAGATAAGAAATTAAGATTTTCAGAAGTGATAAGTGATGTACATTCGCACATCAACTTATAGAATTTAGAAGAATAACCGTCGAATAACTGCTAAACTGCTGCAGTTTTTGCACAAGTCGTGATCGTGACTATTTTTCATGATCGTGAATTACAAGAATTGAGAAACAGAAAGTTTTGTTTGGGAATTCACGAGCGCGATATGGATTCGCAAACGTGAATAGGCAAAATAGAAGAAAATCTTCTTTTTTTCGAGAATTGAGATGTAATAATATGGCTTATCACCTCTAAGATGATTATTTCATATTTTTTTCACATCTAAGTAAGGATAAACAAATTATACAGTTTAGGAAAAAAATAAATAGATATAGTTAGAAAATGTACCGTACTCTTCTAGTATTTAATCTTCAAAACGCACTTGCCTTCCCCGGCAACGGTGCCAAAAACTTGTTCACCACTTTTCTACTAATAATATAAAAGTTCTAAATATGAATAGGTATTGTTAGTACTACTTATCAAATAGAAAAATGATGATAACTGCAAGTATACAATTGCGATGTAGTTTTAAAAGATATCGATCCTACAGGGAAGGAATTCGGTTCTAAGGATCAACTAGAGTTACGGAAAAAAAGAAAATAAAATAAGTTGAAGTTTTTGAATGGTAGATTGATGAACGGACAGATGCATGAACAGATTAGAGAAGATGAAAAGCATATAGATATTCCCTAAGAACAAGTATAGTGGAGTAAAATATGCAAAATAATCAAGAATGTTTTATGCACTCGATAACTTCAACAAACTCGTTTCTAGACCCCCAAATATCCTATAATTCACAGTAAAGCAACACATGAAATGACTTTTCTAAATCTAGGGTAAACGAATTATGCCACTTATAAAAACCTGGACAACAATAATATTATGCTTAGTATGGGTCACTCTCACATAGCCATATTTAGCAAGTTACCACTCCAAAAATGTTGGCTCACTAAATAGCGTTATAATCACAAATCCAATGATTATACACAATCTTGTTAACCCTGAAACTACTCTTAAAGTTAACTTGAAAGCATATAACTTCATTGATATAAGTGACGCAAGACGAAATACTTGTTATGACACATAGACATATCATAAACTTCGAATTAGAAAGTATAAGTAGAAAACAAAGTAAAGTTGTAAGGTATGTAAGTGAAAGCTAAAGTTGATCAAACTTTATCCACTCTTTAATGGGAGTCGTCGATTCCCGCAATTCCTGCGTCTACTTTCAATTCGGTCTCGACTCGTATAGAACCTCCTTTAGGATGCTATTCCTTGTGAATATTGAACAAATGAATGTTGAAGAATAGAAACTTTTATTGATAAGTTCTTTGCAATTACACTCATACAACAATCGTTCGAATTTGTGGAGAAATCTAGTGATTGAAATAAGAATCGAATCACTTATACATTTTTCTCTCTAACACTTTGAAATTAGCGAAATCTATATAATTTTCAATCTCTGTCTATCATGTATGATTCCATACATGTCATCTCACACCATCTTCATGAAATGGTTGATATAAACCTCTATTTATAGAGTGTGAAAGGTTACGTTTATCCAAATAAATAGTCATGTCCATTGGTGAAGGGTTGCATCATCTTCAATGTGATTGGATGAAATTTTTCATCCTTATATTAAATGGATAGGCACCTTTTCATGGTTGAATTATCTCCAGAAGGTGTCTCTTCACCTGACAGTTGATGGTGCTTGATCGTTCTTAACCGACAGTAGGAAATTGAGAAGAGTTTATCAAACCTATCATGATTTACGAGCGTGACATACATGTCACGATCGTGAATGTAAGTTGGTAACTGGCTGTTTATGAAGAATGATAAGTCACGATCACGATAGATAGTCACTAGCATGATTTGGCCAGTCACGAGTAGGAATCACGATCGTGACATGGCCGTGACTTATGCTTTTCTTCATGATTCTTCTTTGTAACTATACTGATCTTTGACAACTTCGATCCTAAGCCAATTCTTTGCATTCCACGCATCTTTTTGCACCTTTTTCACTCTTTTTGCATAGAATTCCATCTTTGATCATTTCACTCCCAAGATTCACCTAGTTTCTGCACTTGCATAAAAAACAACTACATAACACGTGAAATCTTTTATATGAAGTATAAAATGACTTTAAACCACATTGTTTTATTAGTAAAAATATCAAGATAATAAGTGTAATTATACACTTATCAGTTGGTGGGGCCCACTCACAACTGGAAAATTCCCTTGCCCCACTCCGCGTAATTTTCCCAAAATTCTCTTTTAATTCTTTTAATTATTAATTTGGTTAAACCAATTAATAATTCATCCAATGATTTTGACACCCTAATATTCTCAGTATAGACCTAGTCTATAAGTTTTTCACTTAGTCTAGTAAAGACCCAAAGTGTGTGACCTCATAGGAACCCGAAGTATAGAGCCGCTAAAGGTTAACCTAAACTTAGCTTCCTATTCGGGAACCTTTACTCTCAGTGTTCTAAATCGATATGGAACCCGATAACACTAGATAATCAAATGGACTTTCTAGCAATGGGGTTTGATCCCTCGATAGTCGGAACATCACGTGCTTGTGACTTTATCTAGTTCTGCAATAATAACCAATACAATACACTCCTTCCATTAGGTTAAATACCATCTAGTTTATTGAGCTCGGATTAAGTGTCAGCTTATCTAATAGCCGTAGCTATCCTGGAATTAGACCTTTTCATGAAGAACACCACTAACCATAATGTATCAAGATTGACTAGAAACCTATTCTATCAATCTTATACTCTAATCAGAGGTACATCTCCCACTATATCACTATATTAGGAGCGATGTATCCCATCTTGACTACTCGGCTTACCCAACGGATGATAATCACTATACCCGTAATCACCCTTATCATCTTTATCGTCAGGGTATGAATAAGTATGACCCAAAATATAGCAACTCCTACATAAGGTAACCAATATCTCAAGTCTGAGGATATTTGTACCGTTATTGCAATAAGACATGATATCAACACATGGATATAGTTATTTCTAAGTGTCTGTCTTATAGTTGTCTCCAATGTATTACCCGAATACATTCATGTGTTAACTCAATGTACCACCTTCAGCTCGTGAGATCGGCTACTTGAATCTAATCCAAGGAGTAAGCCTACACATGCTAGTATGTCCGCTTCATTGATGTCTAGTCTCAATGAAACTATGACTAGGGATATTTAGACTATTCATAGTAACATGTGTGTGCAATTCTCACACTACATAACTCCCACTATGTCCTCGCTCTTTCAAGCTATGAAGTAGTCATGGACTTTATCTTATCAATGTGCATATATAATAACACATATATATGATACCAGCGAGATACATAATATAAACAAACATTGATAAATAACAAAGATGCCTTTATTATTAATAATAATAATAATCTGAAACTATTTGTACATTATAACTAATTAAGATATATCACCCTAATTGCCTTTAGGGTATACATCATTTCTAACAATCTCCCACTTGCACTAGAGCCAATTACCCATGTGCTTCATGCCATACTTATTAACATGTTGGTCATACTTAACCTAAGTCAAAGGCTTCGTTAGCTTATCCACTAGATTTTGATCCGTAGAGATGTATTCAAAGCTAATATCTTTTCTAGCTGTTATCACCTGAATGAGATGGTATTTTCTGTGTGCATGTCTATTTCTCTAACGAGACCATGGTTCCTTTACCTAAGCAATAGCCCCATTATTATCACAATATACCACTATTAGATTTACAATGTTGGAAACCACATCGAGATCACCAATAAATCCCTTAAGCCAAACAGCTTGCTTAGCTGCTTTTGAAGCAATGATATACTCAAGTTCAGTGGTTAAATCGGCAGTCGTATCCTATTTGAAACTTTTCCAAACAACTACTCCTCCATTTAACATAAACACATACCTTGACTGGGATTTGTAATCATCCCTGTCAAACTTAAAACTCTCACTAGTGTATCCCTTCATGAAGAGATCACCTTCCCCATATATGAAAGAACATATCCTTAGTCCTACGTAAGTATTTAAGGATAGTTTTAACGGCCATCTAGTGCTTCTCACCTGGATCATATTGAAATCTGCTCATGACACTTAACGTGTATGAGACGTCAAGCTGAGTGCATACCATAACAAATATGATGGATCCTATCGTTCCATTCATGCGTAGTCTCTCCTCTTGTGTTCTCAAACACTCAAATTTAGAAAGGTTAATCCCGTGAGACATTGGGAGATAACCCTTTCTTGATTGCTCAAGGTTAAATCTAGCCAAAACCTTGTTTATATATGTACTTTGAGAAAGACCTACCAGCTTTCTGGATCTATCTCGGTAGATCTTTATACCAAGTATAAAAGCTACTTCTCTAAGGTCTTTCATGGAGAATTTCTTTCACAACCATGACTTCACTATTTGAAGAGAAGGAACATCGTTTCCTATCAGTAATATGTCATCGGCATATGATACAAGGAAAATGATTGCACTCCCACTAGCCTTCTTATTCACACAGGGCTCATTAGCATTTAAAACAAAACCAATTTCTTTGATTGTCTTGTCAAACCTAATATTCCAACACCTTGATGCTTGCTTAAGTCCATAAATAGACCTTTGCAACTTGCATACCATCGAGCCATCTTGGGATGTGAATCCTTTGGGTTGTGTCATATACAAATCCCTATCCAAGTTCCCGTTAAGGAATGCTATTTGTACATCCATTCACTAGATCTCATAATCGTAATGAGCGGCGATGGCAAAAAGCATTTTGCTAGGCTTTAGCATGGTCACCGCTGAAAAGGTTTCATCATAGTCAATACCTTCTTTTTTATTATAACCTTTTGCTACCAACCTTACTTTTATAGGTAATTACATTACCGTCCATGTTAGTTTTCTTCTTGAAAAGCCACATGCATCCTATGGGCTTACTCCCACTTGGAGCATCAAACAAGCTCCAAACTTTATTTTCGTACATGGAGTCCATCTCTGACCTCATGGTTGTAAACCATTTATTAGACTCTGAGCCTTCCATTACCTCCTTGTAAGTCTTTGACTCATCATCCATAAGGAAGACATGTTTATCATCAGTGATGAGAAAGCCATATCGCTCGGGAGCGATTGCTGTGCTTTAATAGGTTGTTCCATGCTTACACTTTCTTGTGTAACAGGTGTAGGAACAATTAGTTGATTATCTGTTTGATCTTCTTGAGTGCCTAACTCAAGATTGCTCCCACTAACTTTTGCAAGTATATGCTCCTTCTCGAGGAATTGAGAATTTCATGAAATAAGTACCTTTTGTTCTTTGGGATCGTAGAAAGGTATAACCTATAGTCTCCTTAGGGTAACCTACTAATAGACACCTGTCAGACTTAGCACCCAGCTTATCTGAACTTGTCCTCTTTACATAAGCAGGGCAACCCCAAACTCTTAGGTGAGAAAGAGCTAGTTTCTTACCATACCACAACTCGTATGGTCTTTGATCAATTAATTTCGAGAGCACTCTGTTTAGAATATAAACTGCTCTCTCATGTGTACAAGCCTAAAAGGATATGTTGATTTCTATTTTACTCATCATGGACTAAACCATATCGAGTAGGGTTCGATTTCTCCTTTCCGATAATCCATTGTGTTGGGGTGTATAAGGAGGTGTCCATTAGGATAAAATACTATTATCCCGTAGATAATCCTAAACTCTTGGCTTAAGTATTTATCACCTTGATTAGATTAAACAGTCTTGATACTTTTTCCAAGCTGTTTCTCTACTTCGGTTTTGAACTCTTTGAATTTCTTAAAACTTTCAGACTTGTACCTCATTAGGTACAGATAACTAGTGGCCGAACGGCCACATTGAAAGTAGAAATTTGCAGTTCCTTTCTTACTTTTCTTCCTCTTACCGATTTTCTTCTTGGCACTCAAACTCTTTCCAAAAAGGGACCAACCCTTGGAAGACTTGTTCTCAACCAATAGCAAAGCCTTTGGATCTTTTCGAATCTTAGGCTTTATTATTTGTGGCATCAATGTTGTTCTTATAATGATTATTCACAAAATTGTGAATAAATATTAGTTAATAAAGCAAGGATTAGATCTACACACAATTCGTAATCCATCACGAAATCTAGTCGAGTCAACTTTTCTATATAACCTAATAGTTTAAGAGCATAAGTGCCAGCCTGCATCTTCATTCCGAATAAGAGTTTTAATAAACCAAATCTCTCAGACTTGGCTTACTCTGAGAAGAGCTCCCAAAGATAGAGAATCATGGAATCTAAATCCATGCTCTCTTGCTTTTTCTGAAGTTCAAAATTCATAGTTGCCAACATTATGCATGTTGTTGTTTCAATATCCTTTTTGTGCTTCTCCCATACCTCATGTTCATTGACATCAGTATCAGCATCAATTTCATTAGGGAGGGGCTCATCCAAAACATAAGCTATCCTTTCAGATTTGAGGACTATCCTCACTACCCTGAACTGATTGTTAAAGTTTGAACCATCTAGTTTGTTATCAAGAATTGAGAGAAGGTTTATGTTTGAATTCATTGTTCAACCTAGATATAAGATAGAAATTGTTCAGACATTAGTATATGTACATGCATTTAATATAAGGTCTTTAATTAAACTCATAATTCTTACTATTTTCTCGACATTCAAATAGCCCCTTCTATTTAAATTCGAGAAATTTGGTCCAACCAATTTTCCTTAATAGGTAGTATTCATAGCCATTCATCATGACCCCCACTATAGCAGGTCAAGCCATATTAAGACAACAATGGTTGGAACTCGTCCATTTGCATCCTATGCAATTGCTAATCTATTTGAGTTCTCTTTCTCGAGACATGCATACCCGATTGTGTGACTCCTCAAATATGTCTCCAATTTGGCATTAGCTCCACTGACATGGACAACTAACCCATTTTAGTTAAGGCATTAACCCCATATAATCTCATGATCAAACACATGTTAAGGAAAAGCATGTTGTACATGTCCTTACGATCAGACATGATGTATGCCCTAAAGGTAATTATAGCGATATATCTTTATTAGCTATAATGTACAAACAATTTCGAATTATTATTATTAATAATTAAGGAATCTTTGTTGCTTATCAGTGCTTTCAATTTTTTTATGTATCTCATTGGTATCATATATGTATAGTATTAAATATGTATATGCCGCATTGATGAAACAAAGTCCATGACTACTTCATAGCGTACAAGTGCAAGGACATAGTGGGAGCTATGTGGTGTGAGAACTACACATACGTATTACTATTTATAGTCTAAATATTTCTATTTATAGTTTCATTGAGACTGGACATCAATGGAATAGACATACTAGGATGTGTAGGCTTACTCCTTGGATAGAATCCAAGCAGCCGATCTCACGAGCTGAAGGTGGTACCTTGAGTTAACACATGAATGTGTTTGGGTAATACATTGGAGACCATTATAAGATAGACACTCAGAAATAACTATATCCATGTGTTGGTGTCATGTCTTATTGCAGTAGTAGTATAAGTATCCTTAGATGCGAGATACTGGTTACCTTGTTTAGGAGTAGCTATACTTTGAGTCATACTTATTCATACCCCGGTGATCAGGATGGCACGGGTGATTATGGGTATAGTGATTATCACATGTTGGTAAGCAGAGTAGTCAAGATGGGATCCATCGCTCCTGATATAGTGATATAATGGGAGATATACCTTATGGCCCCTTGTTGAAGTGACACACTCATAAACCTCTGATTAGAGTATAAGATTAATAGTATGGGTTTCTAGTAAATCTTGATACATAATGGCCTAGTGGTGTTCTTGTGAACAAGTCTATTCCAAGATAGCTATGGCTCTTACATGAGCTAACACTTAATCCGAGCTCAATAAATTGGATGGTACTTAACCTGATGGAAGGAGTGTATTGTATTGGTTACTACAGCAGAATCGGATAAAGTCACAAGCACTTGATGTTCCAAATATCAAGGGATCATACGCCTTTTGCTAGAAAGCCCATTTGATTGTTTAGAGCTATTGAGTTCCATATTGGTTTGGAACACTGAGCCTAAAGGTTCCCAGATGGGAAGCCAAGTTTAGGTCAACCTCTAGCGGCTCTATACTTTGGAATCCTTTGAGGTCACACACTTTGGGTCTTTATCGGACTAAGTTAAGAACCTATAAACTGGATCTATGCCGAAAATATAAGTTGTCAAATTCGTTAGAAGAATTATTAATTGGCTTGACCGAATTAATAATTAAATAGATAATAGAGAAAATTTACACAGAGCAGAGCATGGAAATTTTTCCCATTGCGAGTGGGCCCCAAAGGAACATGGGTTGTTCAAAGTGGGGCCTACGTGGCTTCCCCGCGAGCTGAAAAGCTCGCAAGCAGCTAGCGCGGGCCGCATGCCCAAGCTTGCGGTATTGTGGCCTGCACGGCTAACCCGCTAAGGTGGGATGGGGCATTCCCATCCCTCCTAGTGTTAGAAGGGGAGTCTAATACTCCCCCTTTTTCCTATATATATAGGCCTCCCCTCTCATTATTCATAATACACACACACTTCAGCTCATCTCTTCTCTCTAAGTTTGACATCTCTCTCTTTGTTCATTGTGCGAGATCCTCCACTGTTGAACCCAAGTTAATAGTACTTCACAGTACTTAAACGTTTTGGAAATAGCAAACTATTTAGAATATTAAAATTAATTGAATACTAAGTATACTCTTAATTAATGAACCTGACTTGAGTTTGTTTAAGGAAAAACAACTCAGTTTGCTAAGTGATTAATTAAGTTACGGCTTAGAGTAGGAAACCCTAAGTCTATGATGAGTACTACATAGTTTAGAAAGATATCAACTCAGTTGTGCTGAGTTAGCTTTTATTAATTAAAAGCTATATTTTTTGACACTTGGAGAAATAAATGACACTTGTGCCGCTAATTTTTCTATGAGAAATGGAATATTATTTAGATGCTTTTTAGGATAAAAAGCGCTGAAATTAAAGAAGATATTAAGTGGTCCTCAAAAAACAAAAGGTGTCAGTTCACAATGTTAGAGATTCCTCACTAAAGTCCCAGGCAAAAGGAATTCTCTGTCGTGCGCCGTTTCTCAATGTCTCCGCATGATTCTTCAAGCGTCAGCAATGTCAAACAATTTCAAGATTCCACGTTGCATTTCGCATGCCTCTCTATCAGATAGATTTTCTTGAAGACAAACGAGATTTTGTCAATGGAATTTTATCGCACCTCAATGTTCAAAATTTCTATCTCTAAATGTCCTAGAATCTATCTCCACCAGGAAGATTCGAAAGATATGAAGAGAAGAGAAATTTAAGAAACACAATGATGTAAAGTTTACAATGGCTACTTCGCAAAGCTTCAAGTATAAATAGAAGACTGAAGTAGACGTTCAAACTTGGTGAATCACCTCAAACTTTTTTAAGAGTTGAAACTCTGCACAAATACTCCTAGCTTCAAGAAATTCTAAATTCAAGCAATTAGCAAACATCCATTAGCCTAATCTATTTGTAATAGAGAGAATCACTCTTAGATTTAACCTTGCAAGGAGTCAACAACTTATAAGTTGAATTCAGTTTGCTATCTTTTATTCAAATCTTGAGTGTCAGTTTGGGAAGGGTAACCAACTGAGTTCAGTGGTAGTTAGAAAGAAAGGTACTTTCTGTAAAATTGTCTACCCGATGTAAAGGATGCTCTGCCTAAGTAAGGAAAGATCACTAGTGGATTTAAGCTCGGAGAACGTATCTGGGGACTTGAGGTAGGCTCGAGGCCAAATCAGGATAAATCAGGTGTTGAAGTTCTTAATTTCGTAATAAGCTTTTATCACGTTCATCTCATCCATCTTTCTTTTTGTCATAAAGAGTTTTTGCTTGAAAAACCAATCCATGCTGATAAAGTACCCAGCAAACGATTGAAGATAAACTGTCTAGCAAAGCTGAGCAATTTTTAAGTTTTTAGATCCACTCAACACAGCATCAGCACGCTTCTAAAAACCTAACTTTGTTTAAATACTTTTATAAATCCAAAAGGTAACCAAGAAACACATTCACCCCCCTCCCTCTACGGTTGTTTATAAGCTGTCTAAGGACCAACAAGTGGTATCAAAGCGAGTGTTCAATTTTCAGACTAATTATCTTTGAGTTAAAGATCTATAAATGGCTTACAACAACTACAGTTCTGGTTCGAGACAGAAAGTGCTCCTAAAGGAGGGAATGTCTGTTACTAGACCATCGTTGGTTGATGGTAATCACTACATGTTTTGGAAAAATCGCATGAAAAATTTTATTCAATCACAAAGTATGCAAGCATGGCTCACAATCAAGCTTGGCCCTAGAGTTCTCACTATTATGAGGAATGGGGTTCGTGTTCTAGTAGATCTAGAGGACTATGATGACGTTGATCTCAGCCTTCTCAAAGAGAATGTCGCAATGATTAATTACTTACACTATGCGCTAGATCTTATTAAATTCAACAAGGTCTCGGACTATGAGACAGCATAGGAAATCTAGAGGAAAATGGAGATTACTTATGAGGGGACAGACAAGGTTAAAGAGTCAAAGATCAATCTCATGCTAATGGAGTATGAGATGTTCTCAATGGGCGCCAACAAGGGTATTTAAAGCAAGAATACCATGTTCATTAACATCGTTAATGAACAGAAGAGATTAGGGAAGGAGTTCACCAAGGAAGAGCTGGTGAAGAAGATTCTCTGCACTCTTACCTTAGAGTTGGATTCAAAGAAGAGCACAATTGAGGAGGCTCATGATCTTAAAACTTACAACTATGATGAGCTGATAGGAACCTTGCTAACTCATGAGATGTCTTTGAGGAAATATTTTGATGACTCCAAAAATATTTGAGGCAATGAAAGAGAGGGAAAAGCCATTATCCTAAAAGCTGATTTATTTGATGAATCCACAAACTACGATTCTGATGAGCAAATGGCCCTTTTGACTAAGCATTTCAAACGCTTCATGAAGAAGCATGGGAAGTTCAATAAGAAGAATTTTCCCACTAAAATCAAGTCAACTCAGCACCGGCGAGGAGATGAGGAAGGACTCAAGAAAGAACATAGCAAAGATATTAAATACTTTAGCTATGGTGAGAAAGGCCATATTCAGTCTAGCTGTCCGAAAACCAAGAAGGACAGATACAATAGGAGCTTCGCAAAGAAGAATGAGGTGCTTGCTGCCACCTGGAGTGACTCAAAAAAAAATTCATCATCTGATGAAGAAGCAACTGATTACACCAACCTTTTCTTAATGGCCATCGAGAATGAAAGGGGTGAAGGCTCAAACCACTACTGACTCTGAAGCTAAGCGCAATAATGGAAAGGCTCCTCAAATTGAGATACATCCTGAAGTTTCTTTGTCAATTGGAGATTTCGCCCAGGCTCTCTTTGATGCTATGAAATTGACTAACAAGTTGATGAAAAACATCAAGGAGCTAGTGAGGAGAAGTGAAGATCAGGAAGACATTATCGCTTCCTTATCTCTTAATATCCACTTTCTTCAAGAAAAATTGAGTATCAGGATTGTCATGTCAGCAAGCTCACTAAGCAATTAGATGAGTTGACTGCTGAAATCACAACTTTAAAAAAGGAACGAGTTCCTCCTCCAATCAACAATCAGACTCTGAATAACCAAACTCGAATTCTAAGAGGAAGAATTCCTCAAAAAGAAGAAAGCTAGCTAGCCCAAAGAAAAAATGGTGGGTGGTTTTTGTGGGAAAGTTTGACATGCTACAGTTCTCTGTATGCATAAAAATGGTTATATGATGAGTATGATTGGAATAACCTAAACATTGCTAACAAAGGAGGACCGAGCTCAAAAGCATGGGTACCTAAGAAAACATAAGTGATTTGCATGTGAGCCTCAGATCCATTGATGACTCTAGAATGTGGTATGTGGATAGCGGATCCTCAAGGCATATGATAGGAGAGGAAAGTTAATTCATCTCATTAGAGCACAAAAGAAATGGAAGTGTCAGTTTTGGAGACAACTAAAAATGCAAGATTGTAGACTGTGGCTCTGTTGGTGTCTCTCCTTCAATCAAAGAGGTATCTCATATCAAAGGAATTCTATATTATGCGTCGTTTCTCAGTGGCTCCGCACGACTCTGCAAACATCAACAATGTTAACCAATTTCAAGATCCACGTTGCATTTCGTGTGTCTCTTTATTAGATCAATTTGCTTGAAGATAAACGAGATTTTGTCAACGGAATTTCATCGCGCCTCAATGTTTGAAATTTCTATCTCTAAACTTCTTGGAATCTGTCTCCAACGGGAAGATTCAAAAGATATGAAGAAAAGAGAAATTGAAGAACTATAAGGAAGAAAAGTTTGCAACGGCTACTTCACAAAGCTTCAAGTATAAACAGAAGACTGAAGCAGAAGTTCAAACTTGGTGAATCATCTTGAATTTCTTAAAGAGCTGAAACTCCGCACAAATACTCCCAGCTTCAAGAAATTTCAAAGTCAAGCAATCAGCAAACATCCATTGTCCTAATCTATTTGTAATAGAGAGAATCACTCTTAGATTTAACTTTGTAAAGATTCAACAATTTATAAGTTGAATTCAGTTCGCTATCTTTTATTCAAATCTTAAGTGTCAGTTTGGGAAGGGTACCCAAATTGAGTTGAGCGGTAGTTAGAAAGAAAGGTACTTTCTATGAAACTGTCTACCCATTGTAATGCTGCTCCACCTAAGTAAGGAAAGATCACTGGTGGATTTAAGCTTAGAGAAGGTATCCGTGGACTAGAGGTAGGCTCGTGGTCGAACCATGATAAATCAAGTTTTGAAGTTCTTACTTTCGCATTAAGTTTTATCGCATTCATCTCATCCATCATTCTTTCTATCTTAAAGAGTTTTTGCTTGAAAAACTAATCTGTCCTAAGTAAAGTACTAAGCAAGCAATTTGAAGATAAACTGTCCAGTAAAGCTGAGTAGTTTATAAGTTTTAGACCCGCTCAGCATAGCATAACTTAGCATGCATCTAAAAACTTAACTGAGTTTAAATACTTTTATAAATCCAAAAGGTAACCAAGAAAAGCATTCAGCCCCCCTCTGCAGTTGTTTATAAGCTGTCTAAGGACCAACATCCACGAGTTTCTCCAAAACAAATGAAGAATTCTTTTGAAGGCTCTTTCTAAAGTCAGCCTTCTCGGTTTATTTTCGAGTTGGTCTTCGAGCGGTCTAGCAGCTACTACTTACTAACAGGTTATTCCTTAATGAGGTTTTAGCCGGTGAAGATCTGTGTGGAACAATCATAGAGGCTCTCCTAGTTTGGAAGCTCGTGCTAACGAAATTCTGACTAATTGCTCTAACGGAACACCGTCACCAAAAGAGAGAAAGCACGCATCAACTGGGAATGCCCTAAACTTAGATGCCAGGTTTCTTTTATAGGCTTTATAAACCTAAAAGCAACTATGGAACATTTTAACCTAGATTATATCAATCATGGCATGCTTAGGAGATCCTTAGGTTAATTTTAAGTTTTAAAATTCTACCTTGCAATGTTTGCGTGTTCAATTACTGTCTTGATTAACCAGTAGTGGTATCAAAGCCTGCCTTATGCTATGCATGATTGATAATAAGGTGTTAAAATGCTATTTTCTATTAATTGATTAAAGTATGCTATGCATGACTTAGGGTTCAATTCTTGTTAAAGAAAATGATGTGATTACTGGATTAAGGTTTTGCTCAAACTTAGTCTAGATGATTATCATATAAATTAGAAATGCTTTACAACATGTGTAAATTAAAATTAAGGGTTGTCTCATCCTTCACTTAATTAAAGAATGAAAACTTTAAATCATAGTTGTCCGTAGTAGAATAAATCGAAGTGCCCGTGGTTATTTTGCCAAGGATTGGACTTGGTTTCTCATTCACTTTAAGGGAAGCCTCTCCTACCTGGAAATCTCCATCGGAATTAGACTCAAAAGTACCCAAGGGACTTTTATAACTTAGTCAATTTCTAGTATGGGAATTAGATTTCGCATATGGTTTTACAAACGTGGTTTAAGTTGTTAAATTAAAACTTGTAGATATAGGTGCAAAGACTTAAACATGGACCTTGTGTGTTTTGCATGCTATATGGAGTCTTGGCATGATGAAATGATTAGGATATACCAGTTTCAAGCATGTTCCCTTAGAGTTAATAATTCCAAATACCTCGGAATTATTATTTTCATAATCGTATCCATTGAATAAGACCTAGACTAGGGTGAGACTAGCGGTACCAATAAAATCCCCACAACAATATTAGGGTGGTACATAGTCTTCCCATCATAAGTCAAGATACAAACCTTATTAATGGGTTGGTCTTTGAATGAGTTTAATATCACGAGTTTCTCCAAACAAACGAAGAATTCTTTTGAATGCTCTTTCTAAAGTGAGCCTTCTCAGTTTATTTTCGGGTTGGTCTTCGAGCGGTCTAGTAGCTGCTGTTTACTAATGGGATTTTCCTCAATGAGGTTTTGGTCAGTGAAGATCCATGTGGATCAATCATAGAGGCTCTCCTAGTTTGGAAGGTCGTGCTAACGAAGTTTTGTAAATTACTCTAAGGGAACGCCGTCACCAAAAGAGAGAAAGCACACATCAACTGGCAATGCTCTAAACTTAGATGTTAGGTTTCTTTTATAAGCTTTATGAACCTAAAAGCATCTATGGAACATTTTAACGTAGATTATATCAATCATGGTATGCTTAAGAGATCCTTAGGTTAATTTTAAGTTTTGAAATTCTGCCCTGCAACGTTTGCATGTTCAATTACTGTCTTGATTAACCAGCACTTACATCCATTAATAAGGTTTGTATCACGACTTATGATGGGAAGATAATTTACCACCTTAATATTATTGTAGGGATTTCATTGGTGCAGCTGGTCTCACTCTAATCTAGGTCCTATACGATGGATATGATTATGATAGTAATTATTCCAAGCTATTTGGAATTATTAATCTAAGTGAACATGCTCAAGACTAGTATATCATAATCATTCCATTATGCAAAGACTCTACATAGCTTGCAAAACAAACAAGGTCCATGCTTAAGTTCTTACACCTATGTCTATAAGTTTTAATTTAACAACTTAAACCACGTTTGTAAAACCATATGCAGAATCCAATCCACATACTAGAAATCAATTAAGTCATAAAAGTCTCTTGGGCACACTTGAACCTAATACTGAAGGAGATTTCTAGGTAGGAGAGGCCCCCTTAAAGTGAATAAGCACCCAAGTCCAATCCCTACCAAAATAACCACAAGCACTTTGATTCATTGTACCATAGATAATTATGATTAAAGATTTCATTCTTTAATTGATTGAAGTATAGTACGACCCTCAATTTAAAGTATTTATACTTGTGGTAAAACATTGCTAATTTATATGATAATCACCTAGACTAAGTTTGAGCAAAACCTTAATCTAGTAATTTCTAGTCAATTAAGACAGTTATTGAACATGCAACATAGAATGCGTAATTTCAAAACTTAAAATTAACATAAATGATCTCCCAAGCATGCTATAATTGATATAATCTAAGTTAAAACATTCCATAGATGCCAATAGTTTCATAAAACTTATAAAAGAAACCTAGCATCTAAGTTTTAGGACGTTACCAGTTGGCGCGTGCTTCTCTTTCTCTTTTGGATGCGGTGTTCTCTTAGAGAAATTCAGCAGAACTTCGTTAGGATGAGCCTCTAAACTAGGATAGCATCTACGATTGATCCACACGGATCTTCACCAACCAAAACCTCATAGATGTAGAACCCATTAATAGATAGCAGGTGCTAGATCACTCGAAGACAAACCTGAAAATATAAATTGAGAAGGCTCTCTTCAAATAGAAAGAGCCTTCTAAAGAAATTCTTCGTTGTTTGTAGAAACTCATGAAGGATCTCGCACAATGAACAAAGAAATAGATGTCGAACTCAGAGAGAAAAGATGAGATGAAGTGTGTGTAAAATAAAGAGAACGAGAGGCCTATATATAGGGAAAAGGTAGAGTGTTAGACTCCCCCTAAAACTCTATGTAGGATGGGAATATTCCTATCCCACATGCGAGTTAACCGCGTGGGTCACTTGGACCCGCGAGCTAACCTGCGGCTGCCTCCACAAAGGAAGCCCTAACAAGCTTACCTTGTGCTGCAAGCTAGGCTTGCAGGCTTTCTCGCAAGCCCAAGATTGCGGGCTTAAGCAGTAGGCCCGCTAGCACGCGCGGGCTTTCCCTGTGCGCTAGTAGCCCATGAGATTTTTAGGTCTGGGCAGCCGCGCAAGCCCCACTCTGACATCTCGTGTTCATTTGGGACCTACTCACAATGGGAAAAATTCCCTTGCTCATTTCCGTGCATTTTTCCCTATTTTTCTCTTTATTCCCTTTGATTAGTAATTTGGTCCAACCAATTAATAATTCTTCTAATGAATTCGACAAACAAATATTTTCGGCATTGACCCAGTCTATAGGTTCTTTACATAGTACAATAAGACCCAAAGTGTGTGATCTCGTAAGGTTTATGAGTATGTCACTTCAACAGGGGATTCTAAGGTACATCTCCCATTATATTTCTATATCAGGAGCGATGGATCCCATCTTGACTACTCGGCTTACCAACATATGATCATCACTATAACCATAATCACTCGTATCATCCTAATCGCCAGGGTATGAATAAGTATAACCCAAAGTATAGCAACTCCTATATAAGGTAACCAGTATCTCAGGTCTGTAGATACTTGTACTGCTACTGCAATAAGACATGACACCAACACATGGATATAGTTATTTCCAAGTGTCTGTCTTATAGCGATCTCTGATATATTACTCGAATACATTCATGTGTTAACTCAAGGTACCACCTTCAGCTCGTGAGATCAGCTGCTTGGATATAATCTAAGGTGTAAGCCTACACATGCTAGTCTGTCCATTCCATTGATGTCTAGTCTCAATGAAACTATGACTGGGGATATTTAGACTATTCATAGTAACACATGTGCAATTCTCACACCACATAGCTCCCACTATGTCATTGCACTTTTACGCTATGAAGTAGTCATGGACTTTTTCTTATCAATGTGCATATATATAATACTATACATATATGATACCAGCGAGATACATAAATAAATTGAAAAATATTGATAAGCAACAAAGATGCTTTAATTATTATTGATAACTCGAACCCATTTGTACGTTATAACTAATTAAGACATATCACCCTAATTACCTCTAGGGCATACATCATGTCTAACAGTTATCACATCATTATCTATAACAGGGATTGAAATATAAGTCATGCATAGCATACTTTAATCAATTCATAGAAAATATCAATTTCAACATATTATCATCAATCATGCATAGCATAAGGCATGCTCTGATACAACTGCTAGTTAATTAAGATAGTAATTGAATATGCTAACTTCCAACATGAAATTTCAAAACTTAAAATTAACCCTAAAGGATATCCTAAGCATGTTATGATTGATATAATCTAAGTTGAAAAGTTCCATAAATGCTTACAGGTTGATAAAACTTATTAAAAGAAAGCTAGCATTTAAGTAAAGATCATTACCAGTTGATGCGTGCCTTCCTTTGGTGTAGTGTTCCCTTAGAGCAATTCAGCAGAACTCCGTTAGCACTAGCTTCAAATCTAGGATAACCTCTATGATTGATCCACACGAATCTTCACCAACCAAAACATCCAGTTGAGGAAGAACTCATTGGTAAACAACAACTGCTAAATCGCTCGAAGACCAACCTGAAAATATTAATTGAGAAGGCTCACTTCAAAATAGAAAGTGCCTTCATAAGAATTCTTGTGATGTTGGAGAAACTCGTGGAGGATCTCGTAAAAATCTCGCAAAGAAAAGATGTCTAACTCATAAGGAAAGGCTGAGCTGAAGTACTTTGAAAAGGAGAAGGAGGCAGCTATATATAGGGAGAAGGGTAGCTGAATGCTCCCCTTTTTTCCAATCCTATCCCACATGCGGGTAATCAATGCGGATCCCTAGGATTTGTGAGTTAACCAGCCCACGGCCCTCATACGCGGGCTTACCTTACCCCCGCAAGCTAGGATTGCGGATGGCTATGCAGGCCCGCGCAAGCGCTGCTATAGGTAGCAATTGCGGTCCTGCTACCCGCTAGCACATGCTGGCCTAATTCCAGCGCACGCTAGTATCCCACGAGCAATTTTTTCTTGCGAGGCAGCCACGCAAGCCCGACCTGCGAATAATTCGTATTCGTAGGGTTCACTCGCAATGGGAAAATTCCCTTGCTCCTCTCCATGAAATTTTTCCAAAATTATCCCTTAGTTCTTTCAATTATTAATTTAGTCCAACCAATTAATAATTCATCCAACGATTTCGACATCCCTAATATTCTCGGTATGGACCCAATCTATAAGCTCTTTACTTAGTCCGGTAAAGACCAAAAGTGTGTGACCTCATAGGAGCCTCAAGTATAGAGCTGCTAGAGGTTCACCTAAACTTGGCTTCCCATCTGAGAACCTTTAGGCTCACTGTTCCGAATCGATATGGAACCCGATAACTCTAAACAATCAAATGGGCTTTCTAGCAAAGGCGTATTATACCCCGATACTTGGAGCGTCACGTGCTTGTAACTTGATCCGATTCTGCAATAGTAACTAATACAATGCACTCCTTCCATCAGGTTAGTTACCACCCAGTTTATTGAGCTCGGATAAGTGTCAGCTCATGTAATAGTCATAGTTATCCTTGAATTAGACTTGTTCACGATGAACACCACTCACCATAATGTATCAAGATTGACCATGTTCTATCAATCTTTTACTCTGGTTAGAGGTTTATGAGTGTGTCTCTTCAACAAAAGGCCTTAAGGTACATCTCCCACTATATCACTATACCAAGAGCGATGGATCCCATCCTAACTACTCAGCTTACCAACAAGTGATCATCACTATAACCATAATCACCTGTATCATCCTGATCGTCAGGGTATGAATAAGTATGACCCAAAGTATAGCAACTCCTACACCAGGTAACCAGTATCTCAGATCTGCGGATACTTGAATTGCTATTGCAATAATACATGACACCAACACATGGATATAGTTATTTCCGAGTGTCTATCTTATAGCGGTCTCTAATGTATTACATAAATACATTCATGTGTTAACTCAAAGTACCACCTTCAGCTCGTGAGATTGGCTGCTTGGATCTAATATAAGGAGTAAGCCTACACATGCTAGTCTGTCTGTTTCATTAATGTCCAGTCTCAATGAAACTATGACTAGGGATATTTAGACTATTCATAGTAACACGTGTGTGCGGTTATCACACCACATAGCTCTCACTATGTCCCCACACTTTCATGTTATAAAGTAATCACGAACTTTGTCTTATCAATGTACATATAATAACACATATATATATGATACCAGCGAGATACATAAAATAAACAAACACTGATAAATAACAAATATGCCTTTATTATTATTAATAATAATCTGAAACTCTTTGTACATTATAACTAATTAAGATATATCATCCTAATTGTCTCTAGGGCATACATCATGTCTAACACCAAGTTGTTACCAAAAACCTGCTGCCCTCAAACTTTGAAGCTCCCTCATCTTTCAAAAAGTGTACCGAATTACTCCCTAAATGTCACTTGTCAACTTCTAGTTGGTTTGAATTTTCAAATATGTAATCAGAAGCTAACACATGATATTTAAGAGCAAAGTGTTACACTTTTTGAAAGTTGAGGTAGCTACAGTATCACTTAGAAAGTTTAGGAGGACAGCAGATCTTTTAAGACAACTTAAATCACTTCCCAGTACATTAAACCTAAATAATATGAAGATCAAATTGACATATTATACCACAAGGATAAAACAAGCCTAGACATTTATATATTAGTACAATGAACACCATGTTGTTATTAAAAGAAAAATATGCGTCGACATTTATATATTAGTACAATGAACATCACATTGTTATTGAAAGAATGTTGTTATGTTTGTGTCCCCTAGTTTATCTAAAATTAATTGCATCACTTAGAAGTGGGTAAATAATTATAACCTCACTGAGTTTTGATCAAATATATAGTTACTTCCTGTGTTTTAAAAAGTTACTTATATCTCCTCGTGTTTAACATTGTCATACTATAACCTCCTTGTATTTTAAATTATGTGTCTTTTTATCAAAGTTATTAACTTAACAAGTATTTATTGGTATATTTACTTTTATTTCGAGGTCTATTATGATAGAATGTTTTTTTTTGTAATTTATAAGACATCTTTATAACTTTGAATGCAGGGGGGTGCCAAGACCCCAAATAGGGTGGGGCTGCGATCATATTATCCGACCTGTAAAATATATTATTACGACGAATCGAAAGGTCACATTTAAAATTTGATTTTTAATAAAATAAAAAAAGGATAATAGTATCAATAACACTAATTAAAAAAGTATAAAATACAACTATTTTTCTTTAACAGAATGATATGGAGTAGTAGAAAATCTAAGTGAAAGTAAAATATTTCTTCGAGATACTAAATTTTTGAAAATATTGCAAAATAGCTTTCTAGAAGTGAGCTCTATGTTCTCGTATCTATTGTAATTTGTGTGTATTTATTTTTGTAAGTTAAAAGATTATACTTCTCATAAAAAAATCATTTAAACTTACTAGGTTCAGATATTTATTGGGTGTGAAATGTCATCCCGTTAGGAATTGGAGATTAAAAAATCCACTTCTTGGCTACATGGGGATTCTTATCGGGGAATCCCTGATCCCATTGAGTTTGGGAATTTCCTACCCCACTTCCAACCTAGCAAACACAACTACTTTATTTTTCTTTGAACCTTTATTTTTTTAAAAAAAATTGCGAAATTTTTTTAAAAAAAAATTGACTCATTTAGGTTTACATTAAATGGAAAGAATAAAATTTCATACTGCTTTGGATGTGACTCAAACCTAGGACTTCTAGACTTCACAGCTTCCGTCTTAATTAGTCCCCATTTTGTTTGAGAATTCTCCGCCCCACTTTCAACCCTAGCAAACACAATCACTTCATTTTTATTTTTTTTGAAAAACCTCCAGAGGAACATTGTGTCCCTCCATCGGAAAAAGGTTGAAATTGGTGAAAATTTCGGGGCACTCGTCCCAACTAAGTTGATGAGAGACGCTTGCCTACAAAACACCCATCCCTCTTTCATTAAAAATCAATTTACAATGTTCTTCAAGGGAGAACAAAGTTATGTACAATCAAGTAAATTGTTTGGATGAGCGACAATATCACTCATATCAAACAAAAGCATAATTCTATTGCTTAAAAATAAAAAGCGACAATGATAATAACTTGCTAAAAGCAAGTCTTCGTTCCTTCGGTCATCTTCGAAGATCCTCTTGTTTCGTCGTCCCCAAATGTTCCAAGCTATGAAAAGCTATAGTAACGTAAAAAACTCCCGAATAATCCCCCTCTAAAGAGAGACCGCCAAGCTATCAAGAATTCATATCCCGATTCCGAGATTATCACCACAAGACTAAGAAGGCGGAATAAATCACACCAAACACTCCAGGAACTCTAACAATGGAAAAGAGCGTGGTCCATGGATTCCAATTCATCACAAAACGGACATTTCGCTTCATCTATGCATCCTCTCCGTAGTAAGAAAATCTTCAATGATAGTCTTTTATGAAAAACTAACCAACCAAAGAATTTAATATTTGGAATTAATCTCAAACGCCATATAATATCAAAATCAACCTCGGATCGATGATTCCTTGATCTGTAGACACATGAAACAAAGCTTCCCGCTGAAAACTCCGTGGAACCACCACATTGCCACAAAAACACGTCATCAGCCTCGTCGCTCAATCCAGGCAGCAACCCCCCTTGCAAAAATTGTTGATTTGATTGACCGATCCACTCTCGAATTTGCATACAACAGTTATGACTCGAAATCCTAAGGTTATGCTTTCAAAAAGGCCTTGAAAAGGGGGCTGACCCAAACAATGTTGAACATCCCTCTGCTACCGTGCACTTTTTACGATTGCACAATGAATATATATACGAAAATAACTCAGCTAGGGGGACATCCACGGTTCAATTGTCGTGCCAAAAAGAACTCTCTAAGCCATTCCCCACTACCACCTCAACATTTGATTTGAAAATGGACCACAACTTATCATTAGAAATACAACAAGCCACGATGCCTCTCCATATGTGCGAGAGACGTATCACATCCAAGTTACCCAAATCAGCCCACAACAAAAATCCATACCTTTTTACACAAATATCATACCACAACCTCTCATTTCCACCCACCCAAAGCTTCCAAATCCATTTCAAAAGAAGGCTACAATTTACCAATCTAAAGTCATAAAGACCTCACCCTCGCACCATGGAAAGGAGAACATTTCCCAATTTACTTTGTATAATCCCCATCCTGAAGCTTCACCTTTTCAAAGAAAGTTTCTCATGATTTGAACAAGTTTACCATTCACCACGGAAGGCATCTTATAGAGTGAGAGCAAGTAAATGGGTAAGGAGGCTAGAACTGATTTTATGAGAACCACTCTACCGCTATACGATAAACATTGTCCCAACCATCTTTGAAGTCTTCCATGAAATTTTACTATCAATGGGTTCCAACTTGAAATTAGGATTCGTTTAAAGCTTAAAGAGCCCCCAGGTATACGATTGGAAATTTTTCAACTTTACAACCCAAAGTTCTGGCAAATTTATTCAAATCCGCATCACTCACTCACCCCCATAAGAGAGCTCTTGTGAAAATTAATACTAAGGCCCGAGATTGCTTCGAAACATCTGAGAATTCTACGGACAATTGGAAGTAGTGATACATTGGCCGGAATAAAGCATAAAGTGTCATCCGCAAATTGAAGTAAGGAAATGTCACTAATAGATCCATCAATTCGAAATCTCAGTATTAGGCCCTTTCGAATTCCCTCATCAAATAATTGCTTCAAACCCTCAACGGCCAACACAATAATAAAAGGAGACATCGGGTCCCATTGCTTAACCCCCCTTTGAAGCCGAATTGGGTCACTTGGAGTCCCATTTATCAAAATCGATGTCGAGGAGCCCTCTCTACAACTAGCCAACCATTTGATTCATTTGCCGTCAAATCCCATTCGTCGTAAAACAGCATCAATGAATTTCCACGAAATGCTATCATAAGCCTTCTTGAAATCAAGTTTTAAAGCTAAACATGAACGTCTACTAGAATGAATAGAATGCAGTACCTCTGATGCAATGAACGAGCATTCATGAATGCTACCCTTGACAAATCCGAATTGATTTTCCGAAATCAAGAGCGAAATGATTGGCTTAATGCGGGTAGCAAGTACCTTGGAAACCATTTTGTAAATGCCATGAACAAGAGAAATTGGTCGATAATTACCGATTAACGACGAACCCGGTACCTTTGGAATGAGAACAATGAATGATTGTTTGATAGAATTCGGCAAAACACCAGTCGCATAAAGCTTTTCAAACAACTCCAAAATAGTCGGTTTCAACTCGTTCCAAAATCGCTTGTAGAAGTAGAAATTGAAACCTTCCGGCCCCAGTGCCTTCCCTTCGTTACATGCCACCTATGCTGCCCATACTTCCTCCTCGGTGAACGGCTCAACCAGCCCCACATTGTCGCTCTCAGTTACCTCTCGAAAATATAGATTTCATAGAGAAAACGGAATCTCCATCCTTGCCACGAACAAATCCGTGTAGAACTTCCTAATAGATGTTACAATGCCACTTTGATTACTAATCAACATCCCATTAATCACGAGCTGAGAGATGAGATTATTTCGTGCCCTTGCCGAAGCCACTTGATGGAAAAATCTAGTATTGTCATCCCCCTGAAGTGCCCAAGTCACCCTCGACTGCTGATGTCTAATTTTCTCAAAGTTCTGCTTCTTTGATGATAACTCAGCCCTCACCCTAAAACAATCCGAGCCCGTAGCACCCTCAATAGGCCTACTAACCGAGCTAGATGTGAGTTCCACCACCCTTTCTTTCAATAATTTGATATCAGCTTCCAATTTCCCAAAATTCGATGTATGCCACGGTCTAATAAAATCCCACAATTTTCTCAACTTGAAATCCTCGTCTCTCGTAGACCATTGTCTACAAATTCGAATCCACTTCCCCCTAATGAAAGGCAAGAATTCCGAATTCTCCCACCAGCAGTTTAAGGATCGAAAATGTCTTAGGCCCGGTGGTCGCACAAGATGAGACGAGAAAACAATGGGAAAGTGATCCGAATGTGTCGTATACTTTTATTTTTAAAAAAATTGCGTAATTTTTAAAAGAAAATTGACCCAATTGGGTTTACATTAAATGAAAAGAAAAAAATCTCAAATTGCTCCGAATGTAACTCGAACCTGGAACCTCGACAGTCCACAACCTCCGTCTTAACCATTAGACTAAGACATTAATCCCTTTCTTTTTAACCTTGTTATTTTATCAATTTGCACTAGAAAGTTTAATAAATAACAAAGTATTATAATTTGAAAAAAAAAAAAATTAAGATATCCTAAACAAACTCCATTATAAAACCCAAAATATATTGTAAAGTTAGATCAGTTTAACTAGCATGGTGGAATTTATATTGAATATGATTTATGGACGTCAAAATACCTATTCCTCGGTTACCAAATAAAAACCTTTTCCAATTTATCATTAAAGTATTGATTTGAAAGATCCCAACACTATCGCAACAATGTATTTTATTATATATGTCACTTTTGAAAATAATTCAAAACTCCAAGGATCCTACGATTTATGTTCTTTTGTTTAACGAAAAATAAAATGAATATGTATATTGAAAAAAATGAATTGTGAGAGTAATGATGGTGAAAATGAGAGAGGATGGATGGAAGTGGGGATTAATTTTGCTTTCTTGTCTCCTATTTTTCCTTTTACTTCTGTTTCGCTTTACCTTTCCAACTATTCTTTTCTCTCAAACTAATATTATCTTGATTCCCAATTATAAGCTTAGATGTACAAAACTTTGAGATAATCCCATTTAATACTCATTGATGTCATTTCATTGACCGGATTGAATTAGACTGAACTAAATTAAATTAAAATAAACTAAAATCAATTGATTTGAAGTCCATGATAGCAGTACCCAGATATCTCCTCATTTGAGAGATCTAAACCCATAAAAAAGACCTATTGACCAAAGAATGATAGTAATAAATGTTGGAATTGTTTATGTGTCCTAGTTCTAAAGGCATTGGTTCATGTAGTGTCACATTATAAAGGCAATAATTTACTGCATTTATACCTTGTCCTATAATATGAGTAGAGTATCCATTGATTGATAATCATAAATGTCCCAAGTCTGTTTTAATCATGGGAATGAATGAAACGAAAGATTTGTATGTTGGATGATCTATAGCAATATAGTTGCTATGTCACTTGGTAAAGTAGATCATGAACATGAGCACATGTTGATAACATGGGGCTGGACCGATCCACACAGCAAAGTCACATGGTTGTATGTCATAGATAATTTGCTGAGTAGGTCTCAGTTATCCACAGACTTGATTTCAACTTATTACGGATGTTGAATTGAGTATGCTGTAGTATATTACTAACGGGTCCTTAAATATTGGATTACAAGTATGGGTATGCTCGGTGTATTTCATGACCACATTAGTAGTAGTGTTGAAGTGATAGAATTGCCATTCGATTTGATAAATC
>CATIWQ010045903.1:0-24302 GCA_949673415.1 Euphorbia schlechtendalii
AACCAAAAAGAAAAAAGAGTAGACAATGAACTAACAAATCGCATAAAAATTAGATCGGGACAAAAAATCACAAAAGAAACAGAGAAAACTTAAATCGAAAAATCAAATTAAAGAAGAAAGTAAACCGGAATACAAATATAATAGATAAGAACAAATCAAACAAACGAAAAGAGGTAGCAACACAAATCAAAAAACTGATGAAGAGATCGGAATGAGAAAAAAATGCAACAATAGATTTGGATCTAGATCAGAATTTGATGATGAAATAAGAATGAGCTAAAACAAGTTTTGATAATGAAATTTTAATTTACAGAGATCTTGATTTGAGGAAAAGAAGAAGAAGAAAGAGAAAGAGGGAAATTTTGAAAAAAATGAAGAGATATCTAATTATGGTAAAAGAAAAAAGGTGAAATTAAAAAGTTAGGAAAAGTAAAAATATTATTCCTTTTCTGTACAAGGAAAAATATTTTACCTAAAAAGGGTATTGGCTTCTATTTCCCAAATTTATATCGAGGATTAGTTTTGGAGAAATTATAATAATGGGTTGAAAGTTAGGAATAGTTTCAGTCCAAGTTTTGGGTCCTTACTATTTTCATCCAATTAAGAAACTTTTTGGCAACTTATACATTTTCCTAAAACTTTTCACCTGTTGTATGCACCACGCTCCCATCGACATTCTTACAATTTCTGGCTCTCACTCTCATTCTCACGATCCCACTCTCATTTTAGAACTTTGACTTGCTAAAATCTAGCTATTTCAAGTGATGTTCTACAATGATTCAACTTATTGAACAGGATTTTCTAACTTCAAGAGATTTTCTACAAAGATACAAAGAGTGGATCACATTTGGTAACTCGTTCTTTACATTCTCTCTTAGTGATTAAACTAAGGATTTTCAGATTTCAAAACCTAGATCTACTTCAATAATCGATTATAGCTCTATTACAGTTATTTTTTTGCGAAATACAGAAAAAATGTCACCAAGAAAAGCAGATAATAAGTTGTTCATTGTTGTAAAAGGTGGAAAGAAAAGAAAAGATAAAAGAGATGATTCATTGTTGCAAACAAGCCAAGAAGAGGAAACTGAAATGCAAACACAAACTAAACACACAAACTTAGGTAAAAATACGAATCCATATAAGAGTTCATTGATTGTTGAATTAGTTTGATATATTTAGAAACTGTTAATAGCATAGTACAAGACTTTAAACTGGTAGAAATATAGTAGCAACTACAAAAGCAAGAAAAACAACATAAAAAAAATATGTTAAATGGTAGGCAATCGGTATATAGTTGGTAAGAAGACAGAAACTAAGTTCAGTTAGTGTTAGGTAACTAATAAGAAGAGGAAAACTAAGATAAAAGTTGAATAAATATGCTTTGGATCAACCTATGGAAGAAAACTGGTAACAAACTGATCAGTAACTAGTAGGAGGAGGTAAACTATGTTAGATATTGAGTTACAACTAATTTTAATATGCTATAAGTTTGAGTTATAAATGTTTCAACAGATTTAAATGCATATGCCAACTAGGAAAATGGTAAAAAAACTTGTAATTAATTGGTATAAGATGGAAACTGACTTGCAACTGATTTAAATATTTAATGAATCAATCAAATAGGAAATTGGTAGTTTACTAGTAAATTGAGTTAATTGTTGTATGCATAATGGAACAAATTGACATAGTAGGAAAGTTGATAGGAAACTGGTAAGAAGAGGTAAAAAGTGATTTAACTATGCTATGAATTAAAGAGACAGGAAATTGGTAAGTAATTGATTGTAACTTGTAGGAAGAAACAAGATGAGATCATAATTGTATGAATATGCTATAAATCAACCAAGTAGAAAACTAGTATGTAAGTAGTAGGAAGAGGAAATATGAATTAATTGTGTTATGAATAATGGAATGATTAAACATAATTAGAAAATGGTAGGAAGAGGTAAAATGTGTAAAATTTGATTTAAATATACTATGAGTAAACAAGACAGGAAACTAGTAGGAAGAGGGAAAATCAGTTAGAAAATGGTATTAATATGCTATGAATCAAACTTGTAGGAAACAGACTACTAGGAAGAGGCTTAATGGAATGAATAGTGGAATAATTCAAAATAATAAGAAACTGGTAGGAAAATGGTTATTAACTGGTAGGAAGAGGCAAACTGATTTCATTGTGGTACGAATATTAAAATTATTCAAAATAATAGGAAATTTGTAATTAACTGGTTGGAAGTGGTAAGTTAAGTTAAAAGTGGTTCAAATATGATATGAATCTAACAGAAACATGGCACGTATCTAGTAGGAACTTTCCATTTATTCATAAATATCAATTCTAAATGACATCACTCTACATGTGTCCAGCAATACAAGTTTGTCTATCCAATGAGAAAGAAATACATGGCAAGATATCATGCATCCAATCAAGAAATCATTGACTTCATCACAAAAATGCCCTCATTAATGTGATAAGTAGGATGCATGAATCCTTATTTAGCATATTCATCAAATACAACAACATGAAGGCATAAAAAAGCATGATGTATAATTTGTTGATTCATGAGATTGATAAAGAAAAACAACTACATGTTCATCTTCCTTGGATGAAAACCTGTCCTTTTTGGAATTGAACTTTTTATACAAATCACAAGCCTGTCAGCACCGACAAAGGACAATTACAAAATGATGGAGATAAAGGAAGTAGAGGATTTCTATAGTAAATACTTTCTAGGAAACAAAGGAACCATCACAAAAGCTATGATGGAGATTGTTTTAAAGGAACCAAATTTGACAAATGACAATTTAAAAGGGAGAATTGAGGTTGAAAGAGACGATGATTGCTTCATCCTCACAATGGTGCACTTCATAAGCTTCTACCTACTAGGGATTAAATTGAGCAGCAAAACCTCACTAAAATACTTTGACCTAGTATACTTAGGAAACTACAACAAAGTTGCATGGGGATACTTATCTTACCAAGACACCATAAATGGACTGAGGACAAATATGAAGAAAAATGTTATGCCTCACACATACTTGAATCTAGCTTTCCAATGGTTTTCCAAGCCTATTTTTATGAGATATATGAAGCTTACAAATGGGTGATCTAAGAAAAGATTAAGATGAAGAAAGGGGAAGAATTTAGAGGAAGGTTTTTTTATTTGGAGGCCTAAAAGCACAAGCACGAAGAGTGTAGGTTTAGAAAGAAAGTGTTCAACATAGGCGACAATTTTGTAAGTAGACCACAACCTAGAAAAACATATTAAAGCTATAAAAAATAGAATTTTGGTAATTATTTGGTAAGAAACTGTTAAGTAACATGTAGTAAAAAAAGATAAATTATTAAATCTAGTTAGTATCTAGTAAAAAATCTGGTAGGAAACTATTAAATATCTAGTGGAAAACACTATTCTGTTAGATAATTGTTACATTTGATAAATTCTATGATTCAATGTAAGTCCTCATACTTATAATTTAAATTGACATGTAGGTATAGATAAGAAAAATTGAATCAACAATAGAAGAGATGAAAAACATGGCATTGGACTGATTCATTCCAATTCCAAAACCACTAGAATTTGGAGAAACATCAACCCAAATAGAAACTAAAGAGAAGGTAAAGAAGTTAAAGGGTATAATGGAGGAGATGATAGAGAAGATGGATCGGATAGAAAAAGATCAAATCATTTTGAAATGCCAGCTTGATAAAATGAAGAAAATTCTTCGCAACAACAAACTCAAGATAAAAAAAAAGAAATTATTAGAGCTTGTTAGAAGGTAAAACAAACTCCAAAAATGAGTCGAGTGATGATGGGAAAGATGATGGTCCAAAAGAAAGCATAAATGGTGATTCTAGTGAGGCGGATGACTCTAATGCAACAAATGAGAAAGAGGACATGGCTGAAGAAAAAAAATATAGGAAGTCAATTTTCCCATAAATATAGATGTAAGTTGACAACAGAAATGCTTACAATGATGAAAATTATAGGGAAAAAACATTAACTCTAATACAAACTAACCAATAGGTAACAGACATTGTAGAGGATGAGAGTCAGCACATGGTCCCAAAGACTAATGAGAGCATGATGGAGATAGATGTAAGTATCCATGTATATAAATAATATCCCTATATGAATACAAAAAACTAACATTTAAACATGATTAAAACAGAAGAAACAATGGTGGAAAAGACTCAAGAAATAGAGATAGTCAAAAATCAAAAGGAAAATCAAAAGACTAAAGAATTGAAAGGGAGCGAAGAAAAAAATGAGGTATGGAAATAAAGAAAACTAATTGGCAGGAACCTGGTAGGAAACTAGTAAGTGTATTAAAGAATCAACTAAAACATTATAGAACTAGAATAGAAGAAAATGAATTATGACATGTAAATAAATGTAATAGGAATATGGCATTATTCTATAAAATAAGTGACAAAAAAAGAGAAGAGTTTTGAAAAAGGAAAGTATATGATAGGAACCTGGTAGGAAACTACTAAATGCCCTAAATATTTAACACAAGATTCTGTTTTTAATATTGAGCAACGACTAAAACTTGAATCTAAATTCAAAAAATAAAAGGGACACAAATTGAAAAGACAACAGAGATGGCCACGATGGTAAATGAAGAAGAAAAAGGAAAAAATGATGGAGCTGAGCCAAATGAAGGTGAAAACAAAAAATAAAGCACAAGTGGAGAATTCACAACATGAGGTAAGAAAAGAATCTAGTAGAAAATTGGTAGAAAAATTCAAACTGATAAAAATATATCTGAAAATTGTGACAGTTATATTATTACATGTAGGATGCAAGATAAATTAATAGACAGTATATCCTGTAATCATATGGTAGGAATACATTATAAAAAATGAGAAAAACAACTATGTTGATAAAAGAATGTGAAATAGGTTGCCATATGCTAGAGTCATGGAATCTGTAAGGAATTGGTGGGTATTTGGAAAATAAAAAAAAATGCATATTAAACAATGGGTGGATAAATTATTTCATGTATGATGCATGATTTAACTAATAAACTAGTATTAACACATATTATCATTTTTCAAGCTTTTGATGGGAGAAGATATAGAGGATGAAGAACGGATAAAGACAATTGGATTAGATAGTGAGACCTAAGATAAAATATAGAACAAGGGTAATGATCGAATAATAGATGGAGAACAACAAGTCAATGAAGGAGTGAATGTTGAAACACAAGATATGGTAAATAAAAAATTATGTAAAACTATATCACGCTAACATATTTGTGGGAAAAAAAAGAAGGAAAGAATTTTGAAAGAAAAGAATAGGGTATGAATCTGGTAGAATATTGGTAAATGAAAAGAAAAAACATGAAACTTGTAGAGATTATATAAATAAATGTTTATTTGGTATACATCTAGTAATATAGTATAATCAAAGCATGCAATTGAAAAAGTTATCTTAAATGCATAAGGTAACGTTGGAAAATTAACATATATCATTTTGTAGGCTATAAACATAGAAGAGCAACAGATAGAAGGGGAACAAATTGAAACAATGCAATTAGAGATCGAAGACTACGAGAAATCACAACCATAATATAAGCAAGATGCTACAATGATTGTAAGCAACTTAAAAAATGACTTGGAAATTTATAAAGTAAAAATAAAATATCATTGCATGATCATTTATAAATCATGATGCAAAAATGGAAACTGAATAACAAAAAGAAAAAGAAGATGAACAAGTCATATCAACCGCATTGCAAAATGAACAAGAAGAAGAGAAACATAATGAAGCTAATGAAATGGAGAGAGGGGAATTAAGAAATGCTATTGAAGTAGCAGAAAAGAGCCTTACCCCAGAAAATGAAGAAGAAAAGGTAGAAAAGGTTCCACAAGAACATATATTGTTGAACAAAGAAGTAGTATAGACGGGCGTTGGTCCCGAAAACGAAGAAACAAAGATAAAGAATGTTCTACAAGAAATTATAAGCTTGAACATTGAAGTAGTAGAGATGAGAGTTACTCTAGAATAAGAAAAAAAAAGGAAAAAGTTTGATTTAGAAGAGGCACTTGGCTTGAATGAATGAGATATCATTAGAGAGATTGTATATAGATCAGTAGCAAGCATCAAGCAATTTAGGAATTAGGAATGTGAAAATATTACAGTATCGAAGCAATACATAAGAAAGGAGTCACAAAAGATAAAAACCAAATCTTTTTTCCACATAGTACCTAAAGCACAAATCAATCAGATTAGAGCAGCCAAGGTATTGAAAAGGAAAAGGTTGTGGAATACCTATAAACAAGTTGGATGAAAAGGAAATCGAAGCGGTTGGTGCGATACAAAGCATCTCCAAAAAGAAGGTATAACTTTAAAACACAAAACTAAAATACAACTTCATAAATTTAAGTATGATTAATCTAATCGATATTCCTTGGTTAATACTATTAGGATGATTTTCCTTTCTCTTTAGACTCTAAAGATCATGCCATACTTGATTAAATAGAGGCTGAGTACGATAAAAACAAATGAAAGAAGAAAAAAATTGAACAAGTGAACATACAAAATTTTGCAAAACTAAATGAATGTATACATCATTGCATACTTATATTGTTTGTCTAAATTTTGATGCATGAAAGGAACCTGCAAAGAAAGTCCAACTTACAAAGAAAGTATGATTTTTAAATATAGTGCAACCTAAAAAGAAAGTGCAACTAATCAGAGTGAGCAAGAAGACAAAAACAATAAAAGAGGTTGAACCATAGTAGCGCACAAAAATAATAACTAAAGCTTCCAACAAATCAGAAATAACTTAAATAAAAAATATCCCAACAAAACTACCTAAGAGAAATTTTGCTAGTTAGTACATTATTGATGACATTGTGCTAGTTGGAGTGCCGTTAAACTGACAGTAAACAATCAAAGAGCTTGAAAAATTATTGTTACAAGACATGCTCGAAGAAAGAAACAAGTAAATTATCATTCTCATACATCTACATTTACTTTTTTATTTGTATTAGAGAAATGAAACTAATTATTTTTAATGACAAAAACAATCATGAGAGATAAAAAAAATTGTACGCCAATGAGAAAGATGAGGCTTGTTCATATACAAGGTCTTTGACATGAGGAGCAAGACTTTCTGGGCTACCTGTTCTTTCAAAGACTATATCTTGCAAGTGATGTAAGTTAGAAAAAACCTACTAATTAATATCCTTTTAAGCTTATTATATACTGGTAGATAAATGTGTTAATTGTGATATGAAATTGTTGTGAATCAACCTGGTAAGAAAAATGATAGGAAATCTGTAGGTAACTGGTCGGAATAACAAACTATGTTAAATGTGTTATGATTCTGCTATGTAGGTAACTGGTATGAAGAACAAAATGTCTTAATGTGTTATGAATCAACCAAGCCTTAAAATGGTAAGTAGCTAGTAGTTAAAAATTGTATTAAATGTGTTATGAATTTTCTATTAATCAATGAAATAGGAAATTAGTAGGTAATTGGTGGGAAGAACATACTATGTTAAAATGTGTTGTGAATGTCATGAATCTGCTACAAATCAACTTGACATTAAAATGTTACGTAACTAATAGTTAATTGGTAGGAAAAATAGTTGTTTTAAATGTGTTATAAATTTGATATGAATCAACCGGATAGGTACTTGTAGGAAGCACAAATTAGGTTAAATATGTGATAAATCTATTATAAATCAAACAAATAGGAAACTGGTAGGCAACTAGTAGGAAGAATAAATCATGTAAAATATCCTATAAATCTCCTATGAATCAACTAGACATTAAAACTATTAGGAAACTAGTAGGTAATTGGCAGAAAGAACTAATTGTCTTAGATATGGTATGAATCTGCTATGAATTAAAATGGTAAGGAGTAGGAAGAACAAATTGTGTTAAATATGTTATGAATTAACCAAGTAAAAAACTAGTAGTTAACTTGTAGGAATAATAGACTATATTAAAAGTTGTATGAATCCACTATGAATCAAGCTGGTAGGTTACAGGTAGGCAATACATGAAAGCACATTAACAATGCTTATTTTAATAAAATACACATATGATATAGTTAATGTTGCAGCACATCAATATTTTAATGTATTACCTTTGGAAAAAGGGTAAATACTACGAAAGGATCAAATAGAAAGTCACAACAATAAGCTTGCATTTCAATGGAGCTTTGAAGAAAAAATGTAAAATGGTTACACAAAAAAGGGGTAGAGGAAGAATTGAGTATGATGATAAACATAGAAGATCTTATTGCATCAGAGATTTTAGGTGTAGGGGCATAATGTATTCAATCATGGGAAAAGGTTGATCATGTATTCTTCTCAATGATGGTAGGAAAGAACCATTGAATTCTTGGTAGATATGAGGTGAAAACAAGAAAGTTATTCATATGTGATTCAAGGAGATACATTTCCAGCTTTGAAAAAACCACAAAAGCGGCTACAAGATATGCAAGGATCATTTCATACTATCTACACAAATTCACCTTATTGCAAGATGTTTCTCAATAGTCACCCCAAGCTTATAAGAACCCATTGGATAATTTGGAGATTCTGATGGATGAAGACTTGACACAACAGAGATAATGGTATGCTAATTCTATCTCTTTTTATTTATCTATCTATCTCTATCAACAAAATGCAACACTAAATTTGATGTTTGTTTAACTAAATTTGTAGTGATTGTGGTGAATACATGTTAAGCTATACCAAATATGATATTGAGCAAAAGAAAATGCCAAAGGAATTTGATATCAACCAATAGAGAAAAGAATATACCTTGAGCCTCCACGAACATGGAACAAGAAGGTCCAAGACAAATGAATAGAGTGAGGATTATATTTACAAGACAATAAAACAAATGTATGGATATATGATTTTTGATTAAGAATAACAACAATTTATGTGTACAATCTTTATATGGTTATGAATAAGATTGAAATAGTTTAGTTTAGATCAATTTTTTGTGATAATTGCACAAGTTTGAAACTTTTTAGTGTAGTTTAGTTATTTTCATCATGAATAACTCTATAAAAAGTTTTAATGATATCAAAGAATTCAAAACATTTGAAAATTGCAAAAAATCTACATTATAAGAAACTGATATGTACCTAATAGTTAATTAGTACGGAAAACTTATCTAATAAAACCTAATTTATACAATAAAAACTACTAGAACATCTAAGACAAATGAAATTAAAAATTGATTAGGTTTAAAATTAACAACAATGTACAAAAATATAGTATCACAACATTGAAAGTAACTTGTATTTAATTGGTGGGATCATGGTAAATAATGTTGGTCCTTATGAATTATAGAATTAGTAAGAGGGGGGAATGAATGATGATTTAACTTATTATTTAGAGATTTAAAATTCTTTGTCAAGTTAAGTTTAATGTATGCGGATTAAAATGTGTTGTGTGCAAAACTAAGTAAAACTCACAAACAACTCAGCATGAGCTGACATTGGTTTGGACACAAACTATGCTCTGTAAAGTCTTACTCAGCTCAAGATTGTTTTTCAAGCAAGATATATGAGAGAAGCGTGTTGATGTATGAACGAAGTTGTAAAACATAAAAGATAAGAGAAAGGAAAGATAACATCTCAATTTATACTAGTTGAGACCCGAGCCTACCTCCAGTCCCCAGATACCTTTTTCGAGCTTCCATTTACTAGTGTCCTTCCTTTAAATTGGCGGGGAGGCCTTTGAAAGCGGGTAGAATTACAAGCTAGTACTTTCCAAGCTTAACTAACTCTCAAATCAGTTTGAGTATCCTTCTCAAACTTATCTCACATAATATAGAATGAATTTGAACACACAAATAGGAAACACAACTTCTACAATATTGGTTCCTTTAAAGTTTATTGACTTAGCGAAATCTAAGTGTATTGTATTTCTCTCTATTATGAACTAATTGGAATTTGATATTTTCTTTAAGAGTTCTTGATTGTAATTTCGAAGGTAATGATTATGTTGCTAGAGTTTCACCTCTTTAGAAAATTAGGTGATTCACCAAGTTGTAAACGTCTACTTTAGTTTTTATTTATACTTGTAGAATCTTAGAAGTAGCTATTGAAACTTATCATCTTGACTTTATCTCTCAAAATTTCTTCTCTTAATAGCTCCAAATACTATCCATTTGAAACATGATATAAAGACATTTAGATAGAGAAATTTTATCTATTGAGGCGTGATATTAATCTATTCAATATTATATTGTTATGAATCTTTTCCTTCAAGAAATTTGGATGAAAGAAAGGGCGCGAGATGCAACATGTAAAAATTTGATTGGTTTCTTTTGCTGATGTTGTAGTTGGCACAACGATGTTATAAAACAGCCAGTTGTCAGATGAGTCCTTTTATGTTGGCTTTTTGTGAAAACATCCCAACATTCAGTACTAACACCTTTTTGTTGTGAGGACCACTTGTTTATTCTTTTGTTTTTAGTGCCAAATCCTTTTTGAAACCTGAAAAGCATCAATTAAGAATATTTTATCTTCATAGAATATTTAAAGGTTACAGCGTAAATTGTAACTCATCATCGCATAAAGTACTCTACTTTAGCTTATATTAATTGCACATTGCACAAAAGTACTCATCTTTCACTAAGTTATATTGCACAAACCTTTAAGCAAAGTTACTCAACTTGGTAAACTTCACAACACTAAGTCATAACTTAACTAATCCTGTGTCAATCTGAGTTGTTTTACAACAAAACTAAATCAAGCTAACTACTTAGTTAATATAATAATTAATACCTAATTGATTTCATTATCCTAAGTAATTTGTTATCTCCAAAACTAAAGTATTATGAAGTACTGTTAACCTGGGTTCAACAATCCCCCCACTTTGGAATAGATAATAACTAGGTAGTAGTAGAAATTAACTAAGTAAAAGTTTATGGATATAAGAATACCTGATAAGTGATGTAAGAATCCCCATATTGCGTGAACTTCCTTAAGAACAATAAATTCCCCCATGCTAAGTGGATTTCTTATAGTTAACAAATGCTCCCCCATACCAAGTTACATTTCCTTTGAATTTAGGACTTATCTTAATCAACTTCTCCACTTTGGTGGTGTTTTTGTTGATTCCTATAATAAACAAGCTTATGCAAAAACCAACAATATAGGAGAAGGTTAAGAAGATCTTAGCTTGAGGGAAAAATTTTAACTTTATATATAGATAACTCAGTATGTACACAAACTATGTCCTAAACTAAGTTTTACATGAAGAACTATTACAAGATTTTTCTAACTACAGCTACTCTATCTTATTGACTTGGCATCTCCTCTGCCTCTTCCTTGTGGTAGTTGTGAATATGATGAATCAGTTGAACATGGTTGTGTCCTAAGCCTTTGATGAGCTGGTGGATGTTGTAGTCTTAGAGGTAGAGGAGATTTTTAATGTTCATCTAACCTTGTGTGTCATCTACTAACTTCTCCCCCTTTGTTAACTATTCCAAAACTAGCTAATTAAGGCCACATTAAAGGATTAAGGGCTTAAGAGAAAATATCTACCTTCCCTACCAAGATAGGATCGATTTCATTCTCAAGCTACTCTCTCCCAAGTAAGGAAAAGACTATTTAGTTCATTGAGCAGCAAATGGTGGCACAAAGTTAGATGGGCTAGTAATTCTTGGCAAGTGAATTGTTGGAAACACTGGAGTAATCATCTAAAATATCCTATTGATAACATGATCTTTAATAGTTCTTCCATATCAACAATTAAAGGAGCCATAACATTAATGGTTTAAGTAGTGAAGTCTATGTGCTTAGCGTCTTCTACTATAGTGTCCATTAGAACTTGAATCTTGTCTTGCATCTAGTTAATCAGATCTACTAGGACATTGAGCTTTTGATGGATAGTGAATATATTGTAAAGATCCACTAAAGAACTAGAGTTTGGTAACAGCTTACCCATAGCAAAGATCATTGTTTTCTGTGATTCTTTGATTGTGTCCTCCATATTTTGCTTGATAACAACGCAAGCAAAGTTCAATTTTTTATCCAATTTAGTTAAGTTCAATGTAGGCTTAGCCACTTTCTTAACACTTCATCAAGCTTCTTGTCATATTGATCGAAAGGTTTTGACTCTACTTATTCTGAGGGCTTATATTTTGTTATGAAACCAAAAACCTTGTTCCCCACTCTTCTACTAACAAGTTAAGAAGTTCAAAATACAAACAGGTGTTGTCAATACTGCTTATCAAATAGAAAAATGGTGACCACTGCAAGTATACAGTTTTGATGTAGTTTTAAAAGATATTGATCCCACAAGGAAGGGATTCGGTTCTAAAAAGCAATTAGAGTTACAGGGTAAACGAAAAATAGATAATTTGATTGGAGGGGTTGGATGATAGACAGATGAATAGATAGATGTATGAATAGACTAGAGAAGATGTAAAATATAAAGATATTTCTTAAGAACAAGTTTAGTGGAGAAAACATGTAAAATCATCGAGAATATTTCGTACACTAGATAACTTCAACAAATAAGGTTCTAGACACCCTAATATTCAATAATTCATTGTAGAGAAACACATGAAATGACTTTTCTAAGTCAAGGGTAAATGAATTATGACACTTATAAGAACTTGGATAACAATATTACTATGCTTAGTACGGGTCACTCTCACATAGCCATATTTAGCAAGTTACCATTCCAAATAAGTTAGCTTACTAACAAGCGTTATATTCACAAATCCAGTGATTTTACACAATCTTGTTAACCCCGAAATTACTCTTAAAGTTAACTCGAAAGCATATAACTTGATTAATATAAATGATGCAAAATGAAATACTCATTATGACACATAGACATATCATAAACTTCGAAATAGAAAGAATAAGCAAAAAATAAATTAAAGTTGTAAGGTATACAAGTGATAGCTAAAGTTGATCAAACTATATCCACAATTTAATGGCAGTCATCAATTCCTGCAATTTCTGCATCAACTTTGAATTTGATCTCGACTCGTACAGAACCTCCACTAGGATGTTATTCTTTGTGAATCTCGAATAAAAGAATGTTGAAGAATGAAAAATTTTATTGATAAGTTCATTGCAATTACACTCAATCAATAAAAGCTTGAATTTGTTTAGAAATATAGTGATCAAAATAGGAATCGAATAACTTATACATTTTTCTCGCTAAGATTTTGAATGTAGCGAAATCTAGATTTTTTCACTCTCTATTTATACAAGCATACTATCATTCAATGCCTTCTATTCATGCCATAACCATGCACTACATGCACACCACCTCCACGAAAATGGTTGGGTTTGAACCCTATTTATAGAGTGCGAAGGGTTGCGTCTATCCAAATGAAGAGTCGTGTCCATTGGTGAAGGGTTGCATCAATTCAATATGATTGGATACAAAGATTCATCCTCATCCACAATGGAAAGGCACCTTTTCATGATTGGTTGACTTCCAAAAGGTTTCTTTACAGATGGTAGTTGATGGCAATTGATCGTTGTTATCTGGCAGTTGGTAGTTGAAAAGAGATAACCGATAACCATCACAAGTCATGACCGCGAATCACATGTTGCGATCATGAATAATTATTTGTAACTTTTTGCCTATGAGGAGTAATAAGTTACGACCATGAATAGGTGTCAAGATCATGACATGTCTTTTTCCTCATATCTCTTCTTCACAACATTGCTAATCTTTAATAGCTTCGATCCTAAGCCAAATCCTTCTGTTCCATGCATCTTTTTACACCTTTTTCACTCTATTTGCATAAAATTCCACTTTTGATTATTATACTCCAAAGATTTACCTAGTTTCTACATTTGCATAAAAAACAACTACATACCACGTGAAATCCTTTATATGAATTATAAAATGAAAGAGACCATATCATTTTATGATTGACAATGTGATGATAATAAGTGTAATTATACACTTATCAAATATTCCAACATCACATCTGACATCTTCTCCATTGTGCAACACATGTGTGCAATACATCAGTTTTAGACTAGAGCTTATCCAAAATTTCCTTGAGGAGTTTGTCAATAATTGTCTTGATTAAATCTTGTTCCTCACCAAACTTATGAAACTAAGTCTCTTGGTTGAGCTGTAGCGTAGCATTGTCGACCCTACCCTTTACTTTTCCTGCCAATGCATTAGCGATGACATTATAGGTGGGGATAACAGAGATAGCTGCATTCATTTGATTTCCAGAATTAGTTGGCCCCGTTAAGTATGGACACTGTTTGAAAGATTTTGGCTATACTCTTTTTGAAAGGCTTATCCCCGGCAACGGCACCAAAAACTTGTTCGCCACTTTTCTACTGATAATATAAAAGTTCTAAATATGAACAAGTGTTGTCAGTATAACTTATCAAATAGAAAAATGATGATAACTACAAGTATACATTTGCGATGTAGTTTTAAAAGATATCGATCCTACAGGGAAGGAATTCGATTCGAAGGACCAACTAGAGTTACGGAACAAAAGAAATAAGATACATTGTAGGGTTTGGATGATAGACTGATGAATAGAAAGATGTATGAACAGATTAGTGAAGATGTAAACTATATATAAATATTCCCTAAGAACAAGTATAGTAGAGAAAAACTTGCAAAATCATCAAGAATATTTCATACACTAGATAACTTTAACAAACACGGCTCTAGACACCCAAATAGTCAATAATTCACCATAGAGAAACACATGAAATGACTTTTCTAAATCTAGGGTAAACGAATTATGACACTTATAAAAACTTGGATAACAATAATACTATGCTTAGTACGGGTCTCTCTCACATAGCCATATTTAACAAGTTACCACTCCAAAAATGTTGGCTCAATAAACAGCATTATAATCACAGATCCAATGATTATACACAATCTTGTTAACCCCGAAATCACTCTTAAAGTCAACTTGAAAGCATATAACTTGATTAATTTAAATGCACATATTTTTCTCACTAACACTTTGAACTAGCGATATCTATACAATTTTCACTCTCTATCTATGCATACATGCATTCTTTATATGCATCAACCATATCACACACATCACCACATGAAAATGGTTAGTTTGGGACTCTATTTTTAGAGTGCGAAGGGTTACGTCTATCCCAACAAAGAGTCGTGTCCATTGACGAAGGGTTGCATCACTTCAATGTGATTGGATGCAAGGTTTCATCCTCATCTTTAATGGAAAGGCACCTTTTCATGATTGGATTGCTTCCAAGAGGTGTCTTTTCATCTAACGGTTAATGGCAGTTGATCGTTCTTATCTAGTGGTTGAAAGTTGAGTAGAGTTGACCAAAAACTGTCACAAGTCGCTAGCGCGATATATATATCGTGATCGTGAACAATAGTTGGTAACTTTCTGTTTTTGAAGGATGATAAATCACCACCTCAAATGGGTGTCACGATCAAGACATATGTTTTTCTTCATGATTTTTCTTTGCAATATTGCCTATCTTATACAACTTCAATCCTAAGCCAATTCCTTGTGTTCCACGCATCTTTTTGCACCTTATTCACTCTTTTTACATAGAATTCCATCTTTGATCATTCTACTCCCAAGATTCACCTAGTTTTTGCACTTGCATAAAAAAACAACTACATACCACGTGAAATATTTTATATGAAGTATGTGAGCGGGTGACACGGAGTAGTGGGCCGAAAGCGTGCGGAGATGAGAGGCGCGGTCCATCGGGACGTTTATAAAAAAGGTGCACCGGGTTGGGGACCCAGGAAAAAGGTTGAAAAGAGAAAGCGAAAACATTGTTTAGATCAGTTTGAACGCGAATCCGCCGTCTCTTAGTGTGGAGTCTCCACCTGGATTAGCTCTTTCCAAGAATTAGAGTCCTGTGAGGGTTAACATCTGGGGGACGGCCCACTAAGACACAAAGATTCGGGTTCGGGATAAGTTACTTATTTCTTATTGGATCACATTATATTACATATATAGAAAATTGTATTCTCTTAATTGTGCATATTCTCACTTAGGCCGTTTTTTATTTAAAATGCATAATTCACGTATGGCAAAATAATAAACCATCCACAAGGCGAAATAATAAACTATCCACAAAGCAGTAAGTAAATGCGAAAAATAAAGATTACAAGGCTTCCAAAAATCAGGTGATGCAACCGCTCGCTAACCTATTAATTACATTTCCCAAAAAAATGAAATTGCGATACCCAAAGGAAAATTAAAATCATAAACATTCATCTAATCCTAATCTACCTACCTCCACAAAGGTTAGCACAAGGGGATATCACGTGTATTCGATTTTGAATTTAGAGAGGCTCATGTGGCCTAAAAGAAAAATCAATCGTGATAATGTGTTTGTTATTTAAATAAAATAGTTCATTTTATTAGCACATTGGTTACTCAATTTAATTAATGAAATTGCTCACGTGGTAAATTGGTGAGGGCTGTTATCCTGGAATATGTTTTATTCCCTTAGTGGGGTGTTCTAACATACATCTCCTTTTAATAAAGAAAAATATATGAAGAAGAATTACAATATTTGAATAAAATAAAAATAAAAATGATGAAAATTTTAAGTTTAGAAATGAAATAAGAAGAAGAAGAAGAACACCGAAAGCGCGGAAATTGCAGTTCTAGGAACTCAGTGGCTTACCCTTACGGAATGAATCCAATTCGAAGATATCCGATCGGCCTTTCAAAATCCTCCTCGTCCTTTAGTTTTGGTAAAAATTATGGTAAAAGTCCAAAAATGTTCGTCTAGTTCTTGGAAATTGAAGCAGTTCTAAAAGCTATATTTTATCTATAAATTTTCGGGTCTTGATTATAAAAAAAAACCTAACTATTTATAAGAGAAATCTTGAAAATCTAAAAATGGTAAGTTTTTCCGACGTGGGGTCTCGCCGGAGAAAAGTTCGGCGAGGCTCCTCGCCGTGTCTTTGGTGAGTTCGCCAAAGTCTTTGGTGAGGCAGCCTCTCCAAAGAGTTTGGTAAGGCATGCCCTTGCCAAGGAGTTTGGCAAGGGCAGCCTCGCCAAACCTTGGTGAGGTAACCTCTCCAAGGAGTTTGGCCTGCCTCGCTAAGGTGTTTGGCAAGGCTTGCCTCACCAAAGCCTATTTTTTGGCGAGGCTAGACTCAAGCCAGGGATTCAGTCTCCTTAAGGTTTTTTTTTATTTTTTTTTATGTATTTTCATATTTTTTAATTAATTTCTAAATTAAAATAATACAATTAAATAATTTTATTAAAAATGTCCTTTTAAATTCAAAGACGAGGAGGATTCCCATTCGGATACATCAGGATACTCAAAAATTGTGTGATTGAAGGATAAAATCTTGAAAAGCTGTCATCATTGAACGCATGAGCTGGTACAAAATCCCATGCTCATAGTTGCCCCTCGTGTGATCGCCATTGGTCCAAAAGCCAGTGTGATCACATGAAACGAGCGTAAGGATAAAGAGCATACCTGACTAGTGTCGTTGGTGACTTCTTGTTCCCAATTGGTGATAACATAGGCCTTCCTTTGTAGCGTTGTGTCTTCGTATGGTTATCCGTTTCTTTCTTCGATATCCTTTAGGTACTTGGTACCCTTTGTGGGTGGGTCTACTATTTCTTTCAGCTGTGTCCCCATTATTGTCAGCATTTGTTTTTCTTCGGCTACGATTATCGTGTGCCTTTTGCAATGATTGGAGATAGGTGCCTGAATTTGTTTCAAAGGCGATCTTGAATTTCCTTAGTAGGATGTTGACTTCTTCTCTATGGCAAATCAAGAAAATAATGTTAATAAATATATCATGATGAATGTTTTGATTATTTGATTGAGTTTATGCGGAGTAAAAATTTTTGCCCCTTTAATAAAAAATTTAATCATTGAGGAATAAATGAATTCAATGAGTTTGAGGAATATTAGGGATATCCCGTGCATCGTTCCGTAGTGTTAGGAGGCTCCCATTATAAAATAGCAAAATAAATAGGTGGGGCCCACTTATTTTCTTTATGAATAGGGCTCATCCTTCTTTATTTCTTCACTTTTTATAATCTTCCTCTCTCTCTAAACTCTCTCACTCTCCCTTGCCTCTAGCAAACATGTTGTCGAAGGTCATTGGCAGGGCACCGTGCTTCTCCTCTAGCCTCACTCCTCAACCTACTGATGATCCTGACATATTTTCCATCGATATTGGCACTACATACGGCTTAGCTGTGAGCGACACTATGCTGGAGTTTACAGTTACTTCCCTCATAGAGATGTTGGATCCTGATTTTTCAGCTTAGACTCACCTTTCTCGGATCGAGGTATTTGCTAAAAACATTTTTATTTACCATTTTTAATGCGACTTTATCCTATTTAGGAACTAGATTGGAACTAAACACTGAACCATGTTGTGGAATTTTAGGCTAGAAAAAAGATAAATTTTAAGTCTGCCAAAAATTTTTCCCGCGGAGTCCATGAAAATCCGATGAGGGCCTAACCCTCACCAAACTCACTGGTGAGGGTCCCTTAGACCCTCGCCAAACTTCCTAGCGAGGGTCCCTAAGACCCTCGCCAAACTCCTTAGTGAGGTTCCTTTGGGAACCTCGCCATAGAATTTGGGGAGGATCCTTTGGGACCCTTACCAGACTCTCTGGCAAGGGTCCTTCAGGTCCCTCGCTAGAAACGCTTAGCGCGGCCCTGAGGGCTCGCCAGGTTTTTTCCAACAGTGCCTCTCGGGGCCCCCGTCACTCCTCTACGTAATCTTTGTTTATTTATTTATTTATTTTTTATTAAAGAAAAGATAGATGAAAACGAGATTGGAAAATAATTAAAACTTGGAGTTCAAACATCTTTTAGATCCGAATATCTTTGAAGAAAATATTTGTTCAGAAGATAATCAGACTCGGGTTCTAAATTCGATTTAGACCCGAGAATATCTGAGGACTTTTTTGAGAAATGTAAGAAGAAGAATGATTTGAAAATAATAAAGTTTGGGATCCAAACGTGTTTTAGATCTAAATTATTTAAGAGAAATTGAAAAAAAATATTTTTTGTGCTTTTCTCGCCGTTTTTGCTTTTAATTACAAAATGAGTATTATTTGATTTTTTTTGCAATCCCCCACACTTCATCCTACAGGTGGATATTCTACTATCCAGGCATGGTATCGTCATGCTTCTTCTCACCCCGAGCTCATTCAGTCCATCGAGGCCACCGATTTTGTTCCTCTGGCCCGATCCTTACAGCCTACGTTATTACCATATGCGACATCGATTGCACTTGCTCAGAGGTGGTGCGACATTTTGCACACCTTCCATCTTCCGATCGGGGAGGTTGCCATCACTCCCTCTGATATCGTGGTGATCACCGGTCTATCTTGGATGGGTACTGTTGTTCAGTTCGATGCCTTTTTAGAGTGGTTCTTCAAGGTTCCCATCGCTTAACATCCCGTTAGAGACCCACTTGTTGTTGAACCCATAGACCGGGTGTTGAGTTAAAGTGTGTTGTTTAATTACTAGACGGGGCGAAAGTTAGTTTCTGAGGCCAAGGTTCCATTGTACTTCCGTTCATTTTTTGTCACCCTATTGAGTGTGACATTTTTCCTAGTCTCGAATAGTGAGATCAACCATGGATTAATTGAACCGCTAGCAGACTTGGATGGAGTTAGTGACCTTAACTGGCCACAGGCGATCTTGGCGCAGACTTATTTCGCCCTTGACTTGGTTGTTCGGGGTCGTTTACGGGCGTTGCGTTGCTGCCCCATGGTTCTTCAGGTATCGTTTACTTACTTTGTGATTTTTGTATGTCGGTTCTTTATTGATTAACCTTAATTAATTCCCTTTATTTTGTGGGGACGGGCTTTCTTTCATCGATTCCTCCCCGCCCCGCAGTTTGCTGATGCTCCGTAGGGTGCTCCGTGTATAGCCCGGATCTGCTCATCTTTCAAGGGGGATGCTTTAGATTCTGCTAGTTACTATCAGCATCTTTGTGGGTTGACTCTTGATCAAGTGATGGACCTTGTTTTGATGGATATGATCACCCTTTTATCTTTAAACTTATTCTGACTCTGTTATTCTTTCTTTTCAGATGGAGCACAGCCCATGGAGGGGTCTCCCGAGCTATCATTTGGTGAAAGAGATCCGGCGAGATGTGGACCGCCATTGCTTCATCCTTGAGGGGTCCAGGACTCGTGACTGGTACCTAGGTGAGCATATTCAGTTCTGGCAGACTAGGCCAGTGTTTGATAGGCGCATTCCGCCTACACCTCCCACCAGACTATTTTGGGCACACTTGGTGATCACTGATCCCGAGGAATGGTAGCTATTCTCCGAGGAGCATGGCATGAGACTCTCAGGACAACATGGTGACTATGAGGCCTTCATTCGGGAGAGAATGCTCTCACTTCACCCACTGACTCAACACGAGGAGGAGTGACCCTCTACTCGAGTTAGGGATTAGAGAGTTGATGGTGGTTTTGGTGTGGGTGCTAGCAGCACTGGTGTGGGATGCAGGGTATGAAATGTGCTAACTATTTTATCCATGTTGATCCTATTTCTGACTTTTTATCTGTCTTTGTAAGAATTTACCAGGAAGAGGGTACGCATGCTTGATTTGAATGCTATGGCTAGGGAGGCGAGCACATCTTCCTCGGGCGTTGTTGAAGGGAGATTCGCGATTCCTTGACTCCACTTTCTACTTAATGAGTTCCATGGGGACCTTGCGGTAGGTGCCTCTTCCCTTGAGCTACCACATGTTGGCCTACAATCTTTCTGACACTACTCATGTGAGTTTGAGATTGAAAGTGATCTTTGGGGATGTCTTAACGTTCGTTTACTCACTCCTTTCCTTTTGCAGGTCATACGTGAGGAGATGGATAGTTTGGCCTAACATTCCTTTGTAATAAGGGACCTGATGCTTTCATGGCACGGGATTACAAGGGTATATTATTTTTCTCGACCTGTCATATGCGATGCATGAAATGTCATATTTTTATCTACATGGATATGATTTTCGTGACATGTTTTATGACTGTAGCATATGGCAACGAGGAGTGAGGAGTTCGAGCGACGCTACTAGGAGCTTGACGGTCGTTTTCAGTCATTGGATATTCGCCATCAGGGTATAGATGCTCGTTATCATGGCCTTGAGGTTAGCCACCAAGAGCTGGGAGTCAATTATCAGGGTTTGGAGGCTCGATGCCAGAGTTTTGAGGATAATTACCAAAGTTTGGAGGCTCAATATCAAGAGTTGCTGTGGCAAAACGCTGTAGCAGAGTAGGCTCAAGCAAAAGCGTGGGCTTCCACTCGGGCCTTTACTAGCCTCTTATGTTTGATCTCGATTCCCTGCTTGATAACCCAGATGTTAGGTCGCTCCTCACTCCAGAATGGGACGTCGATTTTCTTCATGCTCCCCAATCTCCTCCTATGTCCAATTCAGTGGATGGTGCTTCGAAGAGACTAGGTCTTGAGGATTTTGAGATATCCACTATGATGCCTCGAGATCCAGTGGATGGACATAACGTGTAGGTGGCACATGCTTAGGAGTTCCCTTTTAGCTTTAGTTTTAGATTCTTCTTTTTTCCGAACCGGACTTTTTAGATAGCTCTACCTTGCAGAATCTTAAGGAAAACTTCAGATTTATGAAAGGAAAGGGGATTTTGGCCATGGCGTATCGGGTCCTCACATGTGGTGTTTTATTTTATGAATATGCTTGCTTGTTTGTGAATTTTTTTTGTATATGTATGAATGAATGTTAATGCTAATGTATGTGGTTAATGTGTGTAGGCAAAACCGGTCTTGAGGGATTTTCTTTAGCTCTTTTCCTTTTTGGATGTCGACCCATAACGAGCGTCTTAGGGTCTTCTCTGCACCGTTCAGGGACCTGATTGGCAAAGGATTGAGAGTTTTGGTTTGCGAGGTCTTCAATACCTTACTTCCAAGCTTGTGAATATGGCCTTCATTCGTGCTACTTTGAAGTTCTGGGATCCTACCACTCATGTATTTCGCTTTGCTGACTTTGAGCTTTGCCCCTTGGTCGAGGAGTTTCATGCTATCCTAGGGCTTCCATTTTTTAAGGAGTCGATGCCAGTATCCCCTATGAGACCATGTGAGGGTCCACATTTGAGGGTCTCATTTGTTTCAGAACCATGTTTCCTGCTTTTAACGGTTGGCTTCTGGCCCTAACTTGACTATTGTATGCCCTAGCCATGCATTGTTGGTACATCAGCAAATGATCCAATGCCTTTAGCCACTGTTCGTCAATCATGTTAAACTGTTCAAATCTAGCCTTTGCCCATTCTGACTCCTCTAACCTCACCTCCAGTGCTACTCGAAGCGATTTCACTTCCATTTCCACTAGTAAAACTGCTTCCATCCCATATACTAACAAGAAAGGGGTTTGATTGGTGGGAGTTTTGATGCTCATTCTGTATCCCCATAATGGGAATGGAAACTTGTTAGCCCAATCCCTGTAGGTAATAACCATCTTGCTCAAGATTTTCTTGATCGCTTTATTGGCTGCTTCTACTACCCAATTAGCTTGTGGCCTGTATGGTGATGATCAATGGTGCTCGATCCAATATTTTTTCATTAGGTCTGATGTTGCTCCTTGGAATTGAACCCCATTATCTAACACTATGTGATGTGGGATACCATATCGGGCGAATATATGTTTTTCTATGAACTTGACCATCTTCTTAGCGATGATGTTGGTGTAAGATTCAGCTTCCACCCATTTTGAAAAGCAGTTAACTACTACTATAATGAAGCAATGTCCATTAGCCGAGCTCAATGGAATCTCGCCAATAATGTCGATGCACCACACTGAGAATGGCCAAGGAGTAGATAAGCTATGGAGTTCGGATGGGGGTAGATGACTGATATCATCGTAAATCTGGCACTCATGGCACTTTAGTACTTTCGATACGCAGTCTGTGACCATTCTTGTCCAATAATATCCTTGGTGTTGTATTTTCTTAGCCAGTGCTATCCCATTCATGTGTGGACCACAATCTCCCGCATGCATTTGTCTCATTATCAATAGTACCTCCTGTTCTGTGAGACATCTCAATAGCATCCCTTTTGATGTTCATTTGAACAGGTCACCTTCTACTAGACGGAACTGAATCGCTAGCCACCGTAATGAGGTTCTTTCAGAGTCTGTTGCACCTTCTGGGTATTCCTCGGTTTACAAAAATTTGATGATGTTGAAGGACCAATTCCCAATAGCTTGCTGATCCTCTATTTCCACTAGGCAACAATAGAAGGGTTCTTTGGCCATTTGTAGTAGAAAGGGTATGATTGATTGATTTCTAGGGCCTTCCCACATCGATGCTAGTGTAGCGAGTGCATATGCCATTATGTTTTCATCCCTGGGTACGTGCTTAAAGATGCATTTGGAAAATTTTTGTGAGATTTTCCATACTGCTTCCACGTAAGGACAGAATGATTCTTCTCTTATTTCCCAATCGCTAGTCACTTGTTTTATAAACAAAGCTGAGTCTCCAACAACCGATACTTCTCTTGCCTGTGCCCTTCGATGTGGCTCTAACCCAAACAGGTAAGCCTCATATTCTTCCTCGTTGTTTGTTACTGGGAATTCCAATCGTTTGGAAAGGGGTATAACTTTGTTTTGCGGTGTTATCAATACAACACCTAGGTCAGCTCCGTTTTTGTTCATTGCACTGTCGAAGAACATTTTCCACTCTGCACCTGCATCCTCTATCAATGCTAGTTGCTCATCTGGAAATTCTAGATTTTCAACGTAATTAGAATCCAAGGGTCGATTTACCAAAAATTCAACGACTACTCGTCCCTTAATGACATTTTTTGTCACATATTCAACGTCGAATTCAAATAATAGCAATAACCATCATGAGAGTTTTCCAGCTAGTGTTGGTGACTGGCACAAGTACTTCATCAGGTCTATCTTCGCGATGGCTTTTATATGATAAGATTGGAAGTAATGTCGTAACTTCTTTGTTAACTAAACCATCATTGTGTAGATTTTTTCCACCAAGGTGTAACGTGACTCATACTCGAGTAATTTCTTGGTCAAGTAGTAGATTGCATGTTCACTTTTATCTTCGTGTTCTTGCACAAGCATTGCTCCAACTAATGATTCCTCAATTACTAAGTATAGAATCAAGGGCTTTCTAGGCTCTGGTGGGCAGAGCACGGGTGCGCTTAACAAGTATTGTTTGATTTTGTCAAATGCTACCTGACATTGGTCATTCCAAACTATTGGTTGGTCCTTTCATAGTAGTTTGAAGATTGGCTCGCGGATGGTAGTGAGTCTGGTGATAAATCTGCTTACATACTATAGAGACCCTAGGAAAGATCGGACATCTTTCTCAATTTTTAGTGTG
>CATIWQ010045908.1:0-13755 GCA_949673415.1 Euphorbia schlechtendalii
ATTAGTTTAGTGAATCGTAACATCTTTGTTGAACTTGTATGTTTTCTCTACTTTCCTTATTTCGTAGGGAAAATCTATATATTTAGATTCTCTAATCTTTCATACCTATATTTACTCATATTTCATTCTAACCCTCCTATCCAAACAAACTATACATTATTTTATTTTCTTTTTATCTAATCTTCCTTGTTGATCTTTAGAACTTGCCCTTCCCTGTGGGATCCATATCTTTTAAAACTATATCGCAACTATATACTTGCAGTTATCATCATTTTTCTACTTGATAAGAGGTACTTACAACACCTATATTTTTCATGAACAAGTTTTTTGACACCGTTATATATAGCCAAATCTTGTGAACAAACTATTAAACTAATTAGTAGGAAGGTGGCGAACAGTGGGTGAGGATGCAACTGACAACGATCTCAGCTTTTTGGATGAAGCATTAGAGATTGAGAGAGTTCTTTGAATTGGAGTTCCCAATAACTCCTTCTTTGATGAAGTAGTTCTACTCAAATCTCTATTATGTTCATGATGTGTTGATGACATCTATTGATGGAAAGTGCCTGATAATTACTACCACTCTCATATAAGGGTAACGGGCATGTCATGGAGAGGAAGGTTTGCTCACAAATTGATAGTGAAGTGCTTAACACCCAAGACTAGGTTAATGTCAAGTTGCAGTCAGTTCGAGTGGTGCATTATGTTCGCCACTTTTCTACTGATAATATAAAAGTTCTAAATATGAACAGGTGTTGTCAGTATTGCTTATCAAATAGAAAAATGATTATAAATACAAGTATACAATTGTGATGTAGTTTTAAAAGATATCGATCCCACAGGGAAGGAATTCGGTTCTAAGGATCAATTAGAGTTACGGAATAAAAGAAAATAAAATAAGTTGAAGATTTTGAATGGTAGATTGATGAATGGATAGATGCGTGAGCAGATTAGAGAAGATGAAAAGCATATAGATATTCCCTAAGAACAATTATAGTGGAGTAAAATATGAAAAATAATCAAGAATGTTTTATGCACTAGATAACTTCAACAAACTCGGTTCTAAATGCCCAAATATCCTATAATTCACCTCTAAGCAACACATGAAATGACTTTTCTAAATCTAGGGTAAATGAATTATGACACTTATAAAAACCTGGACAACAATAATACTATGCTTAGTACGGGTCGCTCTCACATAGCCATATTTAGTAAGTTACCACTCCAAAAATGTTGGCTCACTAGATAGCGTTATAATCAAAGATCCAGTGATTATACAAAATCTTGTTAACCCCGAAACTACTCTTAAAGTCAACTTGAAAGCATATAACTTTATTAATATAAGTGACGCAAGATGAAATACTCGTTGTGACACATAGACATATCATAAACTACGAATTAGAAAGTATAAGTAGAAAACAAAGTAAAGTTGTAAGGTAGGCAAGTGAAAGCTAAAGTTGATCAAACCGTATCCACTCTTTAATGGGAGTCGTCAAATCCCGCAATTCCTGTGTCTACTTTGAATTTGGTCTCGACTCGTACAGAACCTCCGCTAGGATGCTATTCTTTGTGAATATCGAACAAATGAATGTTGAAGAATAAAAACTTTTATTGATGAGTGCTTTGCAGTTAATTTGTGTAGAAATCTAGTGATTGAAATAAGAATCAAATCACTTGTACATTTTTCTCTCTAACACTTTTAACTAGAAAAATCTATATAACTTTCACTCGTTATCTATTGCTATTGTCTATATGTCATTTCCTTCATGAATCATGCACGAAATTGGTTGATTTAAACCTCTATTTATAGAGTGTGAAAGGTTGCATTTATCCAAATGAATAGTCATGTCCATTGGTGAAGGGTTGCATCATCTTCATGTGATTGGATGCAAGATTTCATCCTTATCTTCAATGGAAAGGAACCTTTTCGTGGTTACATTTTCTCTGAAAGGTGTCTTTTTGTCTGATAGTTGATGGTGGTTGATCGTTCTTATACGACGATTGGAAGTTGAGAAGAGTTTATCAAATCCGTTACTATTCGCGAGCTTGACATACATGTCACGACCATGAATGTAAGTTGGTCACTTACTGCTTGTGAAGAATGACAAGTCACGATTGGGATTGATAGTCATGAACATGACTTAGCCAATCGTGAATAGGAATCACAATCATGACATGGTTTTGACTTATGCTTCTCTTCATGATTCTTCTTTGTAACTTTAACGATCTTTGACAACTTTGATCCTAAGCTAATTCCTTGCATTCTAAGAATCTTTTTGTACATTTTTTACTCTTTTTGCATGGAATTCCATCTTTGATCATTTCACTCCCAAGATTCACCTCGTTTCTGCACTTGCATAAAAAACAACTACATACCACGTGAAATCTTTTATATGAAGTATAAAATGACTCTAAACCACATCATTTTATGAGTAAAAATATTAAGATAATAAGTGTAATTATACACTTATCACACCCCCACACCTAACTTTTGCCTTGTCCTCAAGGTAAACACAACAGAAGTTTATAAAATAGTAATTCAAGTTCTTACCTCTTTTAGTGAAAGACTATTGTAGTGAGTACCGCATTCGCAAATTGCATAAGGTTCAAGTAAAGTATACAAAATTTCTCATAAATTAGTAATGTGTAATTTATATAATCCAGTTGCATACATTTGCTCTTAATGGAGGGCTAACCGAATTGCATCTTGATATAAGCGTTATACGCTCTCTTGAATATTTTCTTCTCTCAAGTTTAGTATAAAGTATAAAGGACAAAGAGATTACACTTTGAAAAGATTGATCTCAAGGCATTTTTAGGTAATCTAGGATGCTAAACACTCTTAGTGGTTGCATTTATGCTCCATACCACTCTTCCCTTTTTTTAGTGGTTGCATTTTATGCTCCATACCACTTTCTCTCAGTTTTTCCTTTTAAGCATATGTTTTTGAAGTAAAGATTTGTACTTTCCACCCATTTTTTGTGCTATGCTACTTTTCTTTTTTTCACTCATTGAATGGTTACAATTTCTCCTCTGTACCATTCCTCACCTTTTGCATAATTCATTGGTTATCCTCTCTTTCTTTTCATTTTCTCTCAATATCATCATCCTTTATTGATCACTTTTAAAGTATTATGGCTATAGTTTCCCTACACTTTAGACACACCCAATACTTATAGGACGTATTGGAGAATAGCATATAAAACTCATAGTAAGAACACTACTAGATATTACTCCACTCAAAACTTATCGGTAGCATTAAACTAAAACTATATAACTCATACTAATTCATGTTGCATTGAAATTATATCAAAACTTACTTGGAATGTTGCTATTGAATGTTACTCACCACTCCTCTTTGCCTAATGCTAGATGTTGTGCCAATCTACTAAGCGCTCACACTCTTAATGTGCGCTCATACTCGAAACAAAAATTTTGTTCGAAATATGCACCAACATCGAACTTGTTATACCTAAAACTTAAAATAACCTTGGAACATATGTTAATATAGTATAGGTATGGATAAAGTATAAACAATATAAAATCAAGAAAATTTTGCATTCTTCAATTTTTTAATTTTATTTGATTTTTTTGGATTTTTCGGAATTTTCAAATGTCCCCCCACACTGGAGAACATAATGTCCTCATTGTGAGAGACTTAAATAGAAATAAAAAATGCAAAAAACACAAACCAAATAAACTGTAGAAATCCTAAACTTAGATGGAAAGAAAATAATCATTTGGAGGGGATTGATTTGGTCAACTGTTCAATCTTATAATAAGATTCTAGTAAATCTCGCTCAATGTCAAGCATCATCATATGAATTTCGTCAATTTTCTTATGAATCAAGATTTGCACTTCCATAAGTTCGTTCAACTTTCCCCGGGGGTTTTTGTTTTACGCTCTTCTTCCCTTGCTTTTTCTCTTTCTCTTCTTCTATTGGACTCCGTTCTCTCCTCCCATGATTTCCAATCATGAGTGATCCTATCTTATCCTATGCACTTTTCTAGAAATCTATACTTGTGGTCAATTCTAAAATCTCTTCTTCATCAGTAAAGGCCTTAGTGGAATAAGGCATTCATCCAATTTGTCCCAATAGATTCGCCATTGTATGACACCCATATTATGTTACTTCGGGATTTTGGATGGGAGACATAAGTGTCTCCATCATTATTCCCGAAACATCAATAGGTGTGCCAGTCCAAATTGCTTCCATTACAAACAATTCTTCAAGAATGACAATATCGAAAGTTGACTTACCAAACTATGAACCACTTAAGTAAAAGTGCAAGGCGAGTAAACAAGGATCATGAATCCACCGGTTATAGGTAGATAATTATTTGAACTCAGTTTGGCCTGTCAGGTGGTTCCATGTTGGTAGAGGATTCCACCCAAGAGGTACCTTGTTGTAGTAGTCCATTAGAAATCCCATATACTTGTTAAGCACGTTCCTTGTAAACTTGTACTCCTTTCCTTGATGACGATAAACCAGTAAGTTCTTTTCATCATTCTTCCATTCTAGAGTTACTAACATCTCCATACAGTTCTCAACACTATTTCCCAAGCACATGTTCGAATAAATAACAAAGTTTAGAACTCCTAGATAGTGCATCACTCTATCATATACCCCAAGACTAATTAAACTTTTCCTATTAATAGTGTAGGAACTCTTGAATTCAGCATTCTTGATCATCTCTTAGTGATCTCCTTTATCATGAGAGTAGATTGGAAATGGTGGCTCATACCATTCTTGAAGGTTTAAGGGAGGAACTAGATTAGATTTCCTTGTAATAACCATATTGAATTGAAAGAATTTTGAAAGAATGGAATGGTTTCTAATTTGGAAATAAATTGTTGATTGAAAAGATAAGAAATTCAGATTTTTAGAAGTGAAAAGTGATGTTCATTCGCACATCAATTTATAGAGTTTGGAAAAATAACCGTCGAATAACTGCTAAACTGCTGTAGTTTTAGCACAAGTCATGATCGTGACTGCTCTTCGGGATCGTGACTTGCAAGAATTGAGAAATAGAATGTTTTGTCTAGGAATTCACAAGCGTGATATGGATTCGCTAACGCGAATAGGCAAAATTGAAGAAAATCTTCTATTTTTCGAGAATTCAGATGTAATAATTTGACTTATCACCTCCAAGATGATTATTTCTTATTCTTTTTCACATCCAAGTTAGGATAGACAAATTATATAGTTAGAAAAGAGATAAATAGATATAATTAGAAAATGTATTGTACTCTACCAATATTTGATCTCTAGAACGCACTTGCCATCCCCGGCAACGGCGCGAAAAACTTGTTCACCACTTTTCTACTGATAATATAAAAGTTCTAAATATGAACAGGTGTTGTCAGTACTTTTTATCAAATAAAAAATGATGACAACTGCAAGTATACAGTTGCGATGTAGTTTTAAAAGATATCGATCCCACAGGGAAGGAATTCGGTTCTAAGGATCAATTAGAGTTACGAAACAAAAGAAAATAAAATAAGTTGAAGATTTTGAATGATAGATTGATGAATGGCAGATGCATGAACATATTAGAGAAGATGAAAAGCATATAGACATTCCCTAAGAACAAGTATAGTGGAGTAAAATATGCAAAATAATCAAGAATGTTCTATGCACTAGATAACTTCAACAACCTTAGTTCTAGATGCCCAAATTATCTTATAATTCATCGTAGAGCAACACATGAAATGACTTTTCTAAATCTAGGGTAAACGAACTATGACACTTATAAAAACCTGGACAACAATAATACTATGCATAGTACGGGTCACTCTCAGAAAGCCATATTTAGCAAGTTACCACTCCAAAAATGTTGGCTCACTACACAGCATAATAATCATAGATCCAGTGAGTATACACAATCTTGTTAACCCTGAAACTACTCTTAAAGTCAACTTGAAAGCATATAACTTTATTTATATAAGTAATGCAAGATAAAATACTTGTTATGATACATTGACATATCATAAACTTCGAATTAGAAAGTATAAGTAGAAAACAAAGGAAATTTGTAAGGTGTGCAAGTGAAAGCTAAAGTTGATCAAACCATATCCACTCTTTAATGGGAGTCGTCAATTCCTGCAATTCCTGCATCTACTTTGAATTCAGTCTCGACTCGTACAGAACCTTCACTAGGATGCTATTCTTTATGAATATTGAACAAATGAATGTTGAAGAACAGAAACTTTTATTGATAAGTTCTTTGTAATTACACTCATACAACAATAGCTTGAATTTGTGGAGAAATCTAGTGATTGAAACAAGAATCGAATCACTTATAAATTTTTCTCTCTAACACTTTGAACTAGTGAAGTCTATATAACTTTCACTCTTTATCTATTACTGTCATTTATATGCCATTTCCTTCATGCATGAAATTGGTTGATTTGAACCTCTATTTATAGAGTGTGAAAGGTTGCGTTTATCCAAACGAATAGTCATGTCCATTGGTGAAGGGTTACATCATCTTCATGTGATTGGATGCAAGATTTCATCCTTATATTTAGTGGAAAGGCAACTTTTCATGGTTAAATTATCTCCAAAAGTTGTCTTTTCATCTGACAGTTGATGGCAGTTGATTGTTCTTATTCGGTGGTTGGAAGTTGAGAAGAGTTTATCAAATACGTTACGATTCACGAGCATGATATACATGTTGCAATCGTGAATGTAAGTTGGTAACTTATTGCTTGTGATGAATGACAAGTCGTGATCATGATAGATAATCACGAGCATGACTTAGCCAACCGCGAATAGGAATCACGATCATGACATGGTTGTGACTTATGCTTTTCTTCATGATTCTTCTTTGTAACTTTACCAATCTTTGACAACTTTGATCCTAAGCCAATTCCTTGCATTCCACGCATCGTTTTGCACCTTTTTCACTCTTTTTGCATAGAATTCCATATTTAATCATTTCACTCCCAAGATTCACCTAGTTTTTGCACTTGCATAAAAAATAACTACATACCACGTGAAATCATTTATATGAAGTATAAAATGACTTTAAACCACATCTTTTTATGAGTAAAAATATCAAGATAATAAGTGTAACTATACACTTATCACATTGCTTATATAATCCATGGTAAGCATATCAATTGGCCAATACTCATCATAAATTACATGTTGAAGGTTACTCACTACTTGCACTTTGTAAGTCTCATCTCAGTAATCTGTGCTGTCTAAAATGTTGATATCAAAAGGGTAGCAAGAGAGCATGCCCTTGCTAGGATAACTTTTATTGGCATTGAAGAGATGCTCGCTCTTCAAAGGCAACAAGGAGACCTCCTACAGAAAGGAAGGAGAGAAAAAGAGGAAGAAGAGAATGAGCACATGTAAGGATTTCATCATTCCAGATGATATCCCAGAGGAGGATATGTATGCTGGCTTTGAGAAAGTACTGGGGATGGCTCCTTTGAAGATGGGAGTGAAGAAGTCTATAGTGGTAGAGGAAGATGATGACATCCCCATCAGTCAAGCCATTTCATCATTAAAGAAGACTAGGAAGGATGGTCCATTGAAGGAAGAGCCTATGGTTAAGAGATCTAAAGAACTAAAGAAATTTTATTTTCAGAAGTAAGGAAAGTAGTAGGAGAAAGTTACAGAAGTTGATGAAGAAAAACAACAAGCATTAGTTGAAGAAGAAGTAGACATTGGTCTGTTTGAGCTTAAAAAGAGGAAAAGAAGTGACATGAGTAAGAAGCTTGTGAAAGTTATTGAAGTGAAGTGTAGCAAGTGAAGCTACGGTTGTTGAGGCAAATCTCAATCCCTTAGTCTAGCAGAATGTAGAGGTTACGGATGCTATGATAGCGGAGGCTAGTGAACCAAAATGAAGTTATTGAGGAAGTGAAGTGTTTAACCCATGTTAATAGTACCTCACACTATTTAAGTTTTAGAGATAAAAAATTACTTAGGATAGTGAAATTAATTAGGTACTAAGTATACTCTTAATAATTAAGTCAGGTTGAGGTTATTTTAAGGAAAACAATTCAGCTTAACATAGGCTTAATTAAGTTACGACTTAGAGTAGTAAAGGTTTCCAAGCTGAGTAACTTTTGTTACATTGTTTATGTGATATAACTCAGCTTACGCTGAGTAACTTTATCTATTTATACTCATTGTAAGTTGAGTACCTTATGTGATGTTGACCTACTATAACATTGATGCTTTTAACATCTCTATGAAAATAGAATATTCTATAGTGATGCTTTACCGGTCCCAAAAGGTTTTGGTGCTAAAAGCAAAGGATAATTAAGTAGTCCTCACTACCAAAAGGTGTTAGTACGAAATGTTAGGATATCCTCACTAAAATCCAAATAAAAAAGGTATATACTAAAATTTGTTATTTTGTAGCATCATCGCGACATCTGCAACGTTAGCAAAAGCATTCAATCAAGTATTAACACGTTGCACCTCATGCGCCTCTTTCAACAGCATTGCCTAAAGGAAATGAGTCTTTGACAAGAAATAGATTAACAGATCAATCTCGTGTCTCAATGTTCAAAATTACTATCTTTAAACACCTACAAATTTATTTCAAACATATAAGTTCAAAGCTATGAAGAGAAGAGTTTTGAGAGCAAAGTTAAGATGAGAAGTTTACAATGGCTACATCCAGATTTCTACTTCTATAAATAGAGCATGGAGTAGATGTTATAACTTGGTGAATCACCTTGAATTTCTAAAGAGCTGAACCTCTACAAAAGCAATCATATCCTTCGAAAGTTAAAATCAAGCAATCAAAAGAAAACAACAATCTTCTAATCTATTTGTAATTGTGAGAAACCAATTAGGTTTAGATTTTATTTAATTTGATCATTTGTAAATGAACCAATGAACTATAAGTTGAGTTCCTTTGTGGGAAATCTTTTTAATACAAATTTATGTGAGTCAGTTTGAGAAGGGTACTCAAACAGAGTTGAAAGGTAGTTAGCTTAGAAGGTACTTTTTGTAATATTTCCTACCCATTATCAAAGGCTTCTCCGCCTAGTTAAAGGATACAACACTATTCGTTTAAAGCTCGAAAAGGGTATTAGGGGACTGGAGGTAGGCTAGGGGCCGAATTAGGATACGTCGAGGAGTATTCCATCCTTAAACTTATCAAATAGTTTGCACTCATACATCATTTGTCTCTCTTTTTTTATCTGCTTGAAAAACAACCTGAGCTGAGTAAGATTTTACTCAATACAGTTTATGAACAAACTAAGGTCAGCTCAAGCTTTGTATTTTGACCAAAACTACACTTCGCACGTTTAACTTAGGATACATCAAATTAACTTGGCAAAGATTTTTAAATTCTAAAAGTACAAGTTAAATCGATATTCACCCCCTCTGCATGATTATTTAAGCTAAGTAGACCAACAAGTGGTATCAAAGTAGTTGCTCAAATTAAGAATTTACAACTCTTGAGTATAAAGATCCAATGGCTTATAATAACCCAACCTAAAAGCCAATCATGGGTAGACAATACTCCTTAAAGAAGGAATTTTTGAAACTAGTCCTCCACTATTTGATGGCCAATATTACTCATTTTGGAAAACTGCATGAAGAATTTTATCTAATTGCAAAGCATGAAAGCATGGTTAGCCATTGAATTAGGACCCTGAATTCCTACTATTATGAGGAATGGGGAATGTGTTCCTGTTTATCCAAAAGACTACGATGATGCTAACCTAAAGCTTCTCAAAGAGAATGCGGCAGCCATCAATTACTTACATTATGCAGTAGACTTGTTCGAGTTTAACAAGGTATGAGTATGCAAGACTATACAGGAATTCCAAGTCACTTATGAGGGGATTGATAAAGTCAGGAAGTCCAAGATTAATTGATGATCCAGGAATATGAGTTATTCCAGATGAGCGCTAGTGAGGGTATTCAATCTATGAATACTAGGTTCGTTAAAATCATTAATAAACTTAAGAAATTGGGCAATAGCTTCACCGAGGAGGAGATGGTGAAGAAAATCCTGAGAAGTCTCACCAAGGAGTGGGATGTCAAGAAGAGCGTGATTGAGGAAGTTCATGATTTTAAGACTTATAGCTACGATAAGCTAATAGGCACCTTGTTAACTTAGGAAATGTCCTTGAGGAAATATGATGATGATTTAAATAAAAGGAAGGGGAAGGAGAGCAGAGAAATTATGCTGAAAGCCGATTCATTCGAAGATAGCTCAAAAGAAGACTTGGATGAACAAATGGTACTACTGACCAGAAAATTGAAGCTCTTTATGAAGAAAAATGGGAGATTTAACAAGAAGAAGGTTCCTAGTAAAAAGAAGCCAACTTAGTACAGAAAAGAAGATGAGGAAGGATAAAATAAAAAGTACAACGAAGATATAAAGTGCTTTGGCTATGGAGAGAAGGATCATATCCAATCGTCTTATCCTAAAGAAGGATAGATTCAATAAGTAGTTTGGCAAGAAAAAGGAGGTACTTACTACCATATGGAGTGACTATGAAGAATATTCATCATCCAATGAACAAGCAAATGATTTCAATTACCTTTTCTTGATGGTGATTAACAGAGAAAGTGGTGAAAGCTCAGCATGAGCACCAAATGGCAACAATTCCGCTACTGACTCAAATGTTGAGAGAATTAAAGAGAAATGTCCCTAAGCTGAGGTACATCCTGAAATCCCTTTATAAATTGAAGAATTCGCCCAAGTACTCTTTGATATTTTGAAACTGACCAATCGGTTAGGATCAAGGAACTAGAGGGGAGATGTGAGGATTTGAAAGACATTGTTGCTTCCTTATCCATTGATATCTGCTTTCTTCAAGAAAAAGCTGAGTATCATGAGGTGCATAACAACAAGCTCACTAACCAATTAGATGAGTTGATTGCTGGTCTAACAACTTTAAAGAAAGAAAGGGTTCCTCCTCTAGCCAATAGCGCAGCTCCGAGTAACCAAACTCACAACTTTGAAAGGAAAAGAAAGCTTTTCCAAAGAGGAAAGTGAGCCAATTTAAACAAAAAGTGGTGGGTGCTTTTGTGAGAAGGCTAGACATGCTACTATTTTATGCAAGCACAAAAATGGTTACTAGGATGAGTATGATTAGAGTAATCTAAACACATCCAATAAGGGAGGACCCAACCCAAAGGAATGGGTACCTAAAAAGACTTAATTGTTTTACTAGTGAGCATGATATCTTCTAATGATAATGGAATGCAGTTTGAGGCATATAATTGGAGATGAGAAGCGGTTCATCTCATTGAAGCGTAAAAGGAATGGAAGTGTTAGCTTTGGAGATAATAAAAAGGCAAGATTGTAAGAGGCAGCATTGTATGTGTTTTTCCTTCAATTGAAGAGGTATCGCTTATCAAAGGGATGAAGTTCAACTTGCTTAGCATAGCTCAGTTTTATGACAAAGGTAAAAAAGTTACGTTTGACTCAGCAGACTGCTCAGTTATTGAGTGTTAGACTAATTCTACTATACTCTTTACTCCTAGAGTTAATAATTTGTATATGATTGACTTATCCCCTAGCTCCACTAATGTTTATCTTGTTTCTGAGGAGGAAATCTCATGGTTTTGGCATAGAAGGTTGGGTATGATCTATCCTTCCAAATTAGCCAAAAAGCATTTAGTTGTGGGTTTACCCAGTATCAACTTCATGAAAGATAGGCTTTGCTTAGCTTATCAACTTTCTAAACAGGCTAGAAAGTCATTTAGATCAATTAACAATGTAGTAACTAAGACACTATTAGAGCTCCTACACTTGGATCTTTTTGGCCCCGTCCAACCTATGAGTATGGGCAGAAAGAGATTTTCCTTGGTTATAGTTGATAATTTCATGAGATTCACATGGGTAATCTTAGTGAGTAGCCAAGATGAGACCTTTGAGTCTTTTATCAAACTTAGTTACTAGATAATGAATAAACTAGTAATTAAAATTTGTAGAACCCGAAGTGATCATGGATATGAATTCGAGAATTTCCATTTTGAAGAATTTTGTTCAGCGCATGGTATTGACCACAACTTCTCTACGCCTTACATGCCTCAACGAAATGGAGTTGTAGAAAGGAAGAACAAAACCATAGTTGAGATGGCTTGATCTATGCTAAGTGATAACAATCCACCAAAGTACATTCGGGAAGAAGCTGTTAACATAACCTATTATATCCTTAACCGGGTTTTAATTCTCCCAATTTTGGAGAAAACACCTTATGAGCTTTGGCAAGGGCACAAGCCTATGATTGGTTATCTCAAATTCTTTGGCTGTATGTGTTTCATTTTGAATACCAAGGAGCATCTAGGTATGTTTTATCTGAAGGTTGAAGATGGAATCTTTTTGGGGTACTCAATTAACAATAGGGCATATAGAATATATTTCAAAATAATCGATCTTTTGGAGGAGTCTATGAATGTAGATTTCGATGAAACTAACAATGCAGGTAGACATTCCTCTGATGCTAACTAAGAAGTAAAAAGTCAACTCAATATGCCACTCTTTGTGCTTCCCAACAAGCATAAGAGAAAGAATGAAGTTAAAGCTAATGAAGATATTTCAATAAATTGTAATGAAGAAGATCAAGCTCAGCCTCAACAACCTAGTACCAAGACTCTTGTTGTAAATTTGAGTCTTCTAAGAGACATTAGAACTCATCCCAATCACCCAATTGAGAGTATTGTTGATGATGTTCATAATCGAGTAATGATACGAGTTCAGCTTAGCAGAATGATGAGCCTTTCAGCTTTCATGTCATTGATAAGTCCAAGAAGTTTGAAGATTCAGAAGAAGTTAACTACTAGATGATTATGATGCAAGAAAAACTAGACCAATTCAAGCACAATGATGTTTGGGATCTAGTTCCTAAGCCTAGAGAAAAATCAATCATTGGTGCAAAATGGGTTTTCAAGAACAAGCTTGATGAAGATGACACTATTATGAGAAAGAAGGCCAGTTCAACATGGCATGATGAAGCATGTGTGATAACAAGTAGCACAATTGACCTATCAAAAATACAGTTCAACATGGCAAGATGAAGCATGTCACCTTAGACATCACTTTATAAGGGATCATGTACTAAGAGGAGATGTCAAATTGGAGTATGTTCCTTTAGAGGAGCAGCGTGTAGATATTTTCACAAAGCCTTTAGGAAAGGAGCAATTCAACATTCTCAGAGAGCTAATTAGAATGGCAAGTCCAATTGGATCAAAATCTTAGAAAAATGGCTTAGTGTCAAAAGCTAGATCAAAGTTGTGCAAACTTGTTTGAAGTAACATGTATTTTCTCATTTTGATTTAACACTGTTAGTTTAGTTTTCACGGGTTAAAGTGAAAAATTCACTTTATTGAAGAGTTTTTTAATTTAAAACATTTAGGGCTAAAATGCAGCTGTGAGCAGGCGACACGGAGCGGTGGGCTGAGAGCGCGCGGGGGTCATAGGCGCGGTCCACTGGGGTGTTTTAAATAAAAATGAAGAAAAGCACCGGGTCTAGGACCCGGAAAAAAGGTTAAAAAGAGAAAAAAGACGAAAACATTTAAGATCGGTTCGAACCCGAATCCGCCATCTCTCAGTGTGGAGTCGCCACCTGGATTAGCTCTTTCCAGGAATTAGAATCCTGTAAGGCTTAACGTCCGGGGGACGGCCCACCAAGACACAGAGATTCGGGTCCGGGATAAGTTGCTTATTTCTTATTGGATCACATTAAATTACATCTACAGAAAACCGTTTTCTTTTAATTGTGCATATTCACACTTATGTCATTTTTGAAGTTAAATGCAT
>CATIWQ010045931.1:0-16979 GCA_949673415.1 Euphorbia schlechtendalii
GAAGGTGATCATTTTGAAACCATTAGAGATGCAGATTTCACTAGTTCTTATGTCATTCATAAGAATAGTTTCATTCAATTAGGAATCTATGAGAGGGTAATGTATTACCTTGGAATCCTAAACATGGTTCTCTATTCATCAATGAATATTGGGAACAGTGAAGACAATTGCAAGGAAATCCTGATTTCATTAGTTTAGATGAATCTTGAGATGAATTGTTTGGAGTATCAACATCAAGGAAAGAAGTATAAGTTGTCAATGAAGAAATTGGAATAAAATCCGAGATTCCCCAAAGATTGTTACTATAAAATGCTTCCTGGTTGGGATCCACTACCAACATGGAATCGCCTTACTGGAAAAGACGAATACAAACAGGTATCTTCCTATAGCCGGTGGATTCAAGACCCTTGTTTGCTCGCTCTTCACTTCTATCTTAGTAGTGCGCTTTTCGATAGAACTATTTCTAACACGGTCATTCCTGAAGAATTATTTATCTTAGAAGCAATCTGGAATGGCATGCATGTAGAGGTATCAGGAATTATGATGAGGACTCTTATGTCTGCCGCAATTGATCTGGTAGGATATCATACGGGTGTCGAACTATGGTGAACTTGCTAGGATAAATTGGGAGATTACCAAGTTGTGGAGAAGTCTTTACTAATGAAGATGAAATTTTGGAGTTAACTACGGAAGTTTTCTTTAAGAAAGGATTTCTAACTAAGTGTATTAGGGAGAATGGGATAACCTAGGATTGGAAATCGTGGGATGAACGAGTTGAGGCTCATAAAAAGCAAGGAAGAGAAATTGCTAGGAAAGAGGGGAGTAGTTCAACCAATCTTAAAAGGAAGTTGAACGAATTAATGGAAGAACAAATCTCTATTCATTGCAAGATTAGCAATATCCATATTTTAGTATGTGAAGTTGAAAGGGATATGCGGGAGTCACGTTATAAGATTGATCAGATGATTGAATCATTAACTCCGAAATGAATAATTTTCTTTCCTTTTCGGTTTAGAATCTTGTATAGTCTTTTCTTTCAGTAAAGTTTGTGTTATATGTTTTGTGTGTATTTGTTTGTTTGTTTTCATTTTGTTACATTTGATATGTAAATCTCTGTTTTTATAAATGAAAATTTGAACAACAAGACGTTGATGTTCAATTGCTATCATCACCATAAATTCTCAAGGTATAATAGTAAATATTTAACATTTATATTTAACAAAGTTTGTTTGTGTTTGTGTTTCTAAGTTTTTATAGGTACTAGTCTAAAATTGAAGAATTTGAAGAACAAAGAGGCTCACGACCGTGACACATTTCACTCTCGTGAATACTGGATAGAAAAACTTTCTATTTAATTCGTGAGGAGAGTCACGATCGCGACTGGCCTTCGTGATCGCGACACAGCAAAATTATAACCGTTACAGATCTTGAATTAACACGTGAAAGATGACTAAAACCACCATTAACGGTTAGTTTAGATCCCAAAAGGCTATAATCTCATTTATGACCAATTAGAGTCCCCTTAAACCTCTATAAATAGGTCCAAGTTGAACCCTAGCCACCACACCTTCTAAAAAGCCTTCAAACTTCTGAAAATTCTCATCTTCTACATTCAATTATCTAATTTTCTTTTTCAACCCTTTTACTTCCAACCAATATGACTCGTGTGAAAGGAGCAGCACAAAAGAGAGGAGCACAATCAATTCAAGATGAATTTGATTGCCCTTTCCCGTTAAGAACAAGAGAAGAGGGCAAGAGGTTTCAAAAGCTAAGCAAATTGGATATCACCTGTATGATATATCTCGATCTAGTTTTCTTGGAAACTCTGAATCTTCGTGAAGAGATGGAAGCCTACCTTTCCATTCTTGGTCTTTTGAAATTTGTGGATATGCGATTCCCACAAAATTGAGATTGGATTCTCGAGTGTTGGTTACATTTGATTATGTAGATTTAAGGAAGAGGGTGATTCAATTTCGGAATCAAGGATAGCAATACACCATCATGAGAGAGATGATGGGTGATTGGTTCGGTTTCGAGATCATCAACTCATCAAGCATGATGGACTCATTTCAACCAATCGAGTTTGGGTAAATTCTCCTAACAAACTTATTAAGGATGAGTGTATTATTCTTCTCTACAAATACCTTTCCACTTTGGTATTTTATCGAGTTGAAAATACTAAAGTTCAAAAGAAGGACTTGTTTGTTCTCTCATACTTTATGATGAAGCAAAAAGCAAAAATTGTGGATATAATATGGGATATGATGAAGAAAAATTCGATGAGCATGAGAAGTAAAATTGGAGCGGCTGAAATTATCACCGCCATAGTCTTGGGAGCAAGAAATGATCTCCCGTATGTTTAACAACCGGGTGAGTATTTTTGATACGTGAATGGAAATTATTTGAAGAACATTGGATTACTCCAAGAGCACAATGGTGTTTATTCTTTCTACCCCTACTCCAAGAGCACAATGGTGTTTATTCTTTCTACTCCTACTCCAACAGCACCAAGAAGCTCAATTTGACTCAAGAAGATTCTTCTGTAGGACCATCAAATCCATCCGTAAGCTGTCGCAAAGGAAAAGCTCCGATGATAGAAATAGACGAAGATGAAGAAGACGAAGAAGCTCTGGAATATTTGGAAGCTGGCATGCAACTAAAGTTGGATAATTGCCAAGCGGAACTTGGAGTTATGAAGAAAGACATGAAAATTCTAAAGAAAAGTAATAATTCGATGCTTCGAAAATTACTTTCATTCTTCTAGTCCACCGGGTTTATTCTTTCTTACTTCATCTTTTTCAATAATTTTTAGACTAGCTTTAGTTATTTAGTTTAGATTTTTATTAAATGTCTCACAATGAGGACATTGTGTTCTTTAATGTGGGGGGGGGGCATTTGTAAAAATCCCATAAAATCCAAATCCAAAAAAATAAATAAAAGTAAAAACTCGAAGAATTTGAAAATTTTTGTTGATTTTTGTGTGAATTATACATTATCATTTCTTATACTTTACTAACAATTGTCCAAGGTTATTGTGAGTGTTAGGTATTTACAAGTTTGATGTTAGTGCAAAACTTGAGTGCATGTTGAAATTGAGCGTTAATAATACAATATTTATCAATTTGGCAAGGATGAGTGGTGAGTAACATTCAAGAGCAACATTCTAAGTAAGTTTCGATTTATATTTCGATGTAACATGAATTAGTATAAGTTATATAGTTTTAGTTTAATGCTTCTGATAAGTTTAAGTAGATTAATATCTAATGGTATTCTTACTATGACTTTTATATGCAAATCTCGAATAAGTCCTATAAGTATTAAGTGTGTTTAAAGTGTTAGGAAACTATAGCCATAATACTTTGAAATTCATCAATAAAGGATGAGGGTATTAAGTGAAAAATCAAAAGAAAGAGAGGATAACCAATGAGTTATGCAAAAGGTGAGGAATGGTACGGAGCAGAAACTGCAACCATTCATTGAGTGAAAAGAAAATGCATATCACAAAAAATGGGTGCAAAGTACAAAGTACTTCAAAAACATATGCTTAAAAGAAAAAAAATGAGAGAGTGGTATGGAGTATAAAATGCAACCACCGTGAGTGTTTTTAGCATCCTAGGTTACCTAAAAATGCCTTGAGAGAAATTAATCAAAGTGTGCTTTCTATGTCCTTTATGCTTTATCCTATGTTTAAGAGAAGGTAATATTCGAGTATGCATATAACGCTTATATGAAGATGCGATTCGGTTGACTCTCCATTAAGAACAAAGGTATGCAACTGAGCTATATAAATTGCACATTACTAATTTGTGGGAAATTTTGAACTTCTGCTTGAAATCTTTTGTAACATGGAATGTGATACTCGTTGCAATAGTCTTTCGCCAAATAAGGTAAGAACTTGATTACCTAATTTAAACACTTCTGCTGAATTTACCATGAGGACAAGGCAAAAGTTAAGTGTAGGGGTATGATAAGTGTGTAATTACACTTATTATCACATTAATTTCATTCATTAAACACTATAGTTTTAGTTATTTTTATACTTCATATAAAAGATTTCGCATCGTATGTTTTTGATGCAAATGCAGATACTAGGTAAATCTTGGGAGTAAAATGATCAAAAGTGGAATTCTATGAAAAAAGAGTGAAAAAGGTGCAAAAAGATGCGTGGAACTCAAAGATTTGGCTTAGGATCGAGACTATCAAGATCGGTGAAATTACTAGAAGATTTCTGAGTAAAACTCAATTCACGGTCATGACAATCATTCACGGTCGCGACTTGTTTACTTCAGAATCAGAAGTCTATCAATCAAAGATTCACGGTCGTGACATGTGTATCGCGGTCGCGACTTGGACGATTTTCTGGTATTATCTTTCTAGTTATCAACAGGAAGATAAGCATGATCAACCGCCATCAATCGCCATCAATTACCAATAAACAGACACCTATCAGAAGTCAACTAATCATGAAAAGGTGCCTATCCATTGTGGATTATATCAAAGCTTCTCAACCAATCACAATGAAGAGATGCAATCTTTCACCAATGGACACAACCCTTCGTTTAGATAAACGCAACCCTTCCAACTCTATAAATAGGACTCCATTCCATTACAATTTCATGCAGTGCAATATAGCATTGGATATGTGAAGCATTAGAGTGCAAATAAAGAGTCACATATAGTGTGTGTAGATAGATTCGCTACATTCTTAAGTGTTAGCGAGAAAATGTTTAAGTTATACTAATCTTTTTTTTATCACTAGATTTCTCTATATTCTCGAGCGATTGTTGTATAAGTGTACTTGCAAATCACTTACCAATAAAAGTTTTCATTCTTCAATATTCGTTTGTTCGATATTCGCAAAGAATAGCATCCTAGCGGAGGTTCTGTACGGGCCGAGACCGAATTCAAAGTAGACGCAGGAAGTGCGGGAATTGACGACTCCCATTAAAGAGTGGATACAGTTTGATCAACTTTAGCTTTCACTTGCATACCTTACAACTTTGCTTTGCTTTCTACTTATAGTTTCTATTTCGAAGTTTATGATATGTGTATGTGTCATAATGCGTATTTCGTGTTAAGTATTTTATGTTAATCAAGTTATATGCGTTGGAGTTAATTTTAAGAGTAGTTTCGGGGTTAACAATATCCTGTATAATCACTGGATTTGTGATATAACGTTATTTAGTAAGCCAACATTTTTAGAATGGTAACTTGCTAAATGTGGCTATGTGAGAGCGACCTGTACTAAGCATAGTATAGATGTTGTCCAGGTTTTCATAATTATCTTAATTCATTGGCGCTAGGTTTAGAAAAGTCATTTCATGTGTTGCTCTACGACGAATCATTGAACATCTGAGTGTTTTAAACCGAGTCTGTTAGATTAGTTTAGTGAGTCGTAACATCTTTGTTAAACTTGCATGTTTTCTCTGCTATACTTTTTTGTGGTGAAATTCTCTATATTTAGAGTATCTAATCTTCCACATCTATATTTACTCAACTTTTCATTCTAATCTTCCTATCAAAAATCTCAATTCTATTTTTATTTTCTTATTTTAACTTTCCCGTATTTATCTTTAAACTTGGTTCCTTTCCTGTGGGTTCGATATCTTTTAAAACTACATCGCAACTGTATACTTGCATTTATCATCATTTTTCTATTTGATAAGAGGTATTGAAAACACTTACATTTTTCGTGAACAAGTTTTTGGCATAATTATTTGAGGATAAGCCTTACGAAACGTGTGTAGCCAAGTCTCACGAACAAGTTCTTGGAACCATTAGTTATTAAACTTATCAATGGAAAAGTGGTGAACAGCTACCATGTATAAAAATAAAAGAATTAAATTTACAAAAGTAGTACACAAAAAAAGAGAGAAAACCAGTCCGCCAGATGGCACTTGGCTATCTGGGCAACAATTAGGACCATTCGTGTATAAGAGCCAGAAATGTCTGCTGAGTTGAAAACCTGTGAAGGCCGGCTCAGGTAAAAATTAGGACACGGTGAGGAATAGAGGGACCGCGAGTTAGAAAACCTACTCTAGGCTAACTGGCTGCAGGACTCAAATCATTGGAAAACTTGTACCCTTTTTAAAGTCGTTTAATAAAATGTATTATGTTTGAAAAGATGTATGTTTATGGTGTGTGAATGTGTACATACAGAATATCACAAGTGAACAAAGTTTTGATAAAATTCCATAATGTCAAGAGCAATCCAAGAATAAGCCAAAAACAAAGGTCAGAAATCAAATGGCAAAAACAAATAAGATCTAAGGGTGCTAGTCATTCCACCATCCACGCTTCCTCGAAGTATGAGGAAGGGGGTCAAAACCATCTTCATCTCTCTCCCACTCACGAGACACCATAAAGTGCTGATCAATATCGGGGAGAACCTTGATCTCACCAAGCCATCTACGGTAGAACTAGTCAGTATATGTGGTCTCCGGGGCAGTGTAATCCTGTATAACAACTCGAGCACGTGCCCAAAGCCTATGTATCGCATCAGGTGTGTCAGGATCGAAGTCATGGAAATGGGTCTAGCATAGAGACCAAGGAACCCATTGTTGATGCCTGTACTACCTGCACAAGCGAGAAGGGGAATAGGATGTGACGCTGAACAACCCCATTAGCAAAATGCCAGAATCATGGACTTCAGTAACCACGAACGGAATCTCCAACCAAGGGCTGAGCCAGCGAATATCAGAAGCTCGATATGAGCCCAGAATCTCGACCCAAGCACCCTCACTCAACGAGCGATGGTCCTTCCTAGTAAAGCCTCAAGGACCATAATGCGAAGGGAGGTAACGCGTCTTCCCTAAGCGCGGATTAGCAGTCAAGCAAAGCTTCTCCAATAGCCATACCTACATTATTTTATTTGTTTAAAAAAATAATGAAAATCATGAAAGAAAGCGGTAAGGGAAGAGAATAACCTCGAGCAAGGCAAAATGGTCTCCTGCTAAGTCCAGGTTCACCGAAGCAGCGTCTAAGTGAACTAGACTCTCTGCCAAGGCTAAAGCCGTAGGGGAAAGGCCTGTGGAGAGTGGGTCTATGACCGATAGCAAATGAAAAGGGGCAACCACTCCAACCCCATAAACAAACTCCAGCAGAAGAAGTAGAGCCACCATCTAAGGCCATGCTAGATGAGTGCTAGGCGTAGTCTCAGACCAATTGAGGATGGCATCAACCCGGAAGCCACCAACATCAGGGGGAGCTGACAAAAAGCACCCACTAGACTCTGGGTTCCATAAACCCTTCAGGTTATCTTCACCCCTAAACTTGAAAGAAGGAAAGGCGAAGGAAAGTCTAATAGGGGATACTGGCGTCGACTCCTTCGGAAAGGGAAGCCCCAAGATAGCATGAAACTCCTCGACTAAGGGGCAAAGCTCGAAGTTAGCAAAATAAAAAACATGAGTGGTAGGATCCCAAAACTTCAAAGCAGCATGAATGAAGGCCATATTCACAAGCCTGGAAGCAAGGTATTGAAGACCCACAGACCAAAGCTCTCAATCCTCTACCAATCAGGTCCCCGAACGGTGCGGAGAAATACCCTAAGGCGCTCATTATGAGTCGACATCAAAAAGAAAAAGAGCTAAAGGAAATCCCTCAAAATCGGTGTTTCCTACACACATTAACCACATATATTAGCATTAACATTCATTCATGCATATACAAAAAGAACATTCACAAACAAGCAAACATATTCATAAAATAAAACACTACATGTGAGGACCTGGCACGCAACGGTCAAAATCCTCTTTTCTTTCATAAATCCGAAGTTTTTAGAGATTCTACAAGATAGAGCTATCTAAAAAAGTTCTGTTCGAAAAAGAGGAAAACTAAAAGCTAAAAGGGAACTCCTAAGTATGTGCCGTCTACACATTATCTCCACCCACCAGATCTTGGGCATCATGGTGCATATCTCGAAATCCTTGGAACGTAGTCTCTCAGAAGCACCATCCACAGAACTAGACGTATCCCAATCTAGAGTAAGGAGCGGTCCACCATCGGGATCGTCAAGTAGGAAATCGAGATCAAGTGTAAGAGACTAGGGAAAGCTAGATGTGGAAGCCTACGCTTCTGCTTGAACCTGCTCTGCTATGGTGTTCTACTGCAGCAACTCCTGATACTAGGCCTCCAAGCTCTGATGGCAAGCCTCCAGACTCTGGTGACTAGCCTCCAAACTATGGTAACAAGCCTCCAAAACCTGGTAACTGACTCCCAGCTCTTGGTGGCTAACCTCAAGGCCATGATAATGAGCATCTAAACCCTGATGGCTAATATCCAGTGATTGAAAATGATCGTCGAGCTCCCAGTAGCTTCGCTCAAACTCGTAGCTCCTCATCGCCATATCCTACAGTCATAAAACATGCTACGAAAATCATATACATGTATACAAAAACATGACATTTCATGCATTGCATATGACAGGTCCAGAAAAGCAACATACCCGGGTAATCCCATCCTGTGAAAGTATCAGGTCCCTTAGTGCAAAGGAATATCAAGCCACCCTATCCATCTCCCCGCGTACAACATATAAAACGAAAGGAGTGAGTAAATGAATGTTAAGAAGTCCCCAAAAATCACTTTCAATCTAAAACTCACGTGAGTAGTGTTGGAAGAGTCGTAGGCCAACGTGTGGTAGCTCAGAGGCACCTGCCACAAGGTCCCCATGGAACCCATCAAGTAGAAAGTGGAGTCAAGGGGAATCGTGAATCTCCCTTCAACAATGCTCGAGGAACATGTGCTCGCGCCCCCCCCCCCCGGCCCGCGCATTCCAATCAGGCACGCGAACCCTCTTCCAGGAAAATTCCTACAAAGACAGCCAGAAACAGGATCAACATGGATAAAACGGTTAACACATTTCATACCTAGCATCCCACACCAGTGCTTCTAGAACCCACGCCGGAACCACCATCAACTCTCTGACCCCTAACTTGAGTAGAGGGTCGCTCCTCCTCGGGCTGAGTCGATGGGTGAAGCGGGAGCAGCCTCTCCCGAATGAAGGCCTCATGGTCGCCACGCTACCCCGAGAGCCTCACGCCATGCTCCTCAAAGAACAGCTCCCGCTCCTCAGGATCAGTGATCACCAAGTGCGCCCAAAATAGTCCGATGGGAGGCGCAGGTGGAATGCACCTATCAGATACTGGCTTTGTCTGCCAGAATTGAATACGCTCACCCAAGTACCACTCACGGGTCCTAGGCCCCTCAAGGATGAAGCGATGGCGGTTCATGTCTTGCTGGATCTCCTTCTCCATATGATAACTTGGGAGACCCCTCCATGGGTTGCACTCCACCTGAAAAGAAAGGACAACAAAGTCAGAATAAGTTTAAAGATAAAAGGGTGATCATATCCATCGAAATGAGGTCCATCACCTACTCAAGAGTCAGCCCACAAAGATGCTAATAGTAATTAGCAAAATCCAAAGCATACCCCTCGAAAGACAAGCAGATTCGGGCCATACCCGCAGGATCCTCCCCAGATAGTCTGGTGAGGGTCCCAAAGGACCCTCGCCAAGGAGTTCAGCGAGGGTCCAGGCCCACGCCGGATTTTCCTTTTCCGATGGATGTTTTTATTTTTTCTAGGCTAAAATTCTACGACATGGTTCAATGTTCAGTTCCAATCTAGTTCCTGAACAGGATAAAGTCGCATTAAAAATGGTAAATAAAATTATTTTTAGCAAATACCTCGATCCGGGAAAGGTGAGGCTGAGCTGGAAAATCAGGATCCAACGTCTCTATGGGGGAAGTAAAAGTAAACCCTAGCATAGTGTCGCTCGTAGCCAAGCCATATACGACGTCAATATCGATAGAAAATACTCCAGGATCATCAGTAGGCTGAGGAGTGAAGCTAGAGGTGAAGTCAGTGCCCTGCCAGTGACCTTCGACAACATCTTTGCTAGAGAGAAGGGAGAGCGAGAGAGTTTAGAGAGAGAGGAAGATTATGAAAATGTGAAGAAATAAAGATGATGAGCCCTATTTATAAAGAAAATAAGTGGAGCCCACCTCTTTATTTTTATGGGAGCCTCCTAACACTACGGAACGATGCATAGGATATCCCCAATATTCCTCAAACTCATTTAATTCATTTATTCCGCAATGTTTTAATTTTTGATTGAAGGGGCAAAAATTTTTGCTCCGCATAAACTCAATCAAATAATAAAAAAATTCATCATGAAATATTTATTAACATTATTTTCTTGATTTGCCACAGAGAACAAGTCAACATCCTACTAAGGAAATTCAAGATCGCCTTTGAAACAAATTCAGGCACCTATCTCCAATCAATCCAAGAGGCACACGATAATCGTAGTCGAAGAAAAACAAATGCCGACAATAACAAGGATGCCGTAGAAAGAAAGCCCACAAGGGGCACCAAGTACCTAAAGGATTTCGAAGAAAGAAACAGACAACCGTGCAAAGACATAGCACCAGAAAGGAAGGCCTATGTTATAACCAATTAGGATCAAGAGGGCACCAAGGCACCACTCAGGTATGCTTTCTATCCCTACGCTCGTTTCATGTGATCACATTGGCTTTTCGACCAGCGACAATCACACGAGGGGCAGCTGTGAGCACGGGATTTTGTACCAGCTAGTGCGTTTATTGATGATGGGTTTTTCGAGATTTTATCCTTGAATCACATAATTTTCAAGTATCCAGATGCATCCGAATAGGAATCCTCCTCCTCTCTGAATTCAAAAGGACATTTTTAATAAAATTATATAACTTTTTTCTTTTAATTCAGAAATTAATTAAAAAATATAAAAATGCACAAAAAAATTCAAAAAACATCGCGGAAAACTGGATTCGGGGCCTGTGTCACCAAGGATTGGCGAATCAAGCCTCGCCGAAAAATTTTGGCGAGGCACCTCGCCAAAGACATGGCGAGGAGCCTCGCCAAATTTTCTCCGGCAAGACCCCTCACTAGAAAAACTTACATTTTTTTGGATTTTCGAGTTTTTTCCTATAAATAGTCGGGACTTTTTGATAAACGGATCAAAAAAATTTTCAAACAAAATATAGCTTTTAGAGCTGCTTCAATTTCCAAGAACTAGACGAACCTTTTTTTGGACTTTTACAACAACATTTTTACCTAAACTAAAGCACGAGGAGGACTTCTAAAGGTTGATCGGATATTTTCGAAGTGGATTCATTCCGTAAGGATAAGCCTCTGAGTTCCTAGAATTGCTAAATTCCATACTTGTGGTGTTCTTCTTCTTCTTCTGATTTCATTTGTGAACCTAGGATTTTCATCATTTTTATTTTTATTTTATTCAAATGTTGTAATTCTTCTTCATCTATTTTTCTTTATTATAAGGAGATGTATGTTAGAACACCCCTACGAAGGGAATAAAACATATTCTTGGATAACAGCCCTCGCCAATTTACCATGCAAGCAATTTCATTAATTAAAATGAGCAACCAATATGCTAATAAAATGAACTGTTTAATTTAAATAACAAACACATTATCGCGATTGATTTTTTTTAGGCCACACAGGCCTTGCTAAATTCAAAATCGAACATATGTGATATCCCCTATGCTAACCTTTGTAGATGTAGGTAGATTAGGATTAGATGTATGTTTTGGATTTTATTTTTCCTTCGGGTATCGCAATTTCATTTTTTTTGGGAAATGTAATTAATAGGTTAGTGGGCGATTGCATCCCCCGATCTTTGTAATTTTTCTGTAATCTTTACTTTTATGTATTTACTTTCCGCATTTATTTATTTCTTTGTGGATAGTTTATTATTTCGCAACACGTGAATCATGCATTTAAAATCAAAAAAAGACCTAAGTGCGAAAATGCACAATTAAGAAAATACGGTTTTCTGTAGATGTGATACAATGTGATCCAATGAGAAATAAGCAACTTATCTCGAACCCGAATCTCTGTGTCTTAGTGGGCCGTCCCCTGGACGTTAAGCCTCATAGGACTCTAATTCCTAGAAAGAGCTAATCCAGGTGGCGATTCCACACTAAGAGATGGCGGATTCAGGATTGACCGATCTAAAAATGTTTTTGATTTCTCTTTCAAACCTTTCTGGGTCCCCGACCCGGTACCTTTTTAAACACCCCAGTGGACCGCGCCTCTCATCTCCGCGCGCTCTCGGCCCATCGCTCTGTGTCGCCCGCTCACAAACCCTTAAAAGGGAAAAACCACTAGCACTGATAACTCCACTAATAAATAATGGGAATACAAAATACAAGCTCTTTTAAGTATACCCAAACTCGAGGTATAATTTTAGGACAGTTGGAAACACCCCAATTTTACACTCAAGATAAAGTCACTCAACTCCCCGTCTCTAATTACTCTCTTGTGGTAATAAGTTACTCTACAAGAGGAAACTCTCAAAATACTTTTTGTAGGAAGCTCTCTACAAAAAAAACTTGAATGTTTACTTGACTGATTTTGAATTTGGAGGAATGCCTTTTTATAGGCAAATTTCTAACACCATTTCAATTTGGTAATTAATACCAACTACTAACAACCAACTTCCCATTTTCACAACTTCTAACCAAACAACTACCATATTAAATAGTAACATATTTGGTTGAAATTAATTAACCTCCACTTAGGTTATGTTTGCTTTGAAATGAGTTTGGATTCAACATTACCAAGCCTCATCACTTACATAATCCCAAAAGCAAAAATTGGAAGATTTCTTATTTGAGAAATAAAATCTGGATATCAGTGTAAATGTTGTTAATGTAATACCAAATGTTACAAATCATTTGCCATTATAGCCAAGGGTGTCATAGAAATCTAAGTTTTGAACAATTCAAATGAATTCATTTCATTTTATATAGAATTTCGAAATATTTTTTTTGTCAAAAGAAATGAATTTCAATTGAATTCTTCAAAACCCAGGGTTTTCAAACACACGCAAGCAATATTTCATGCTATTTTCCCATTTTATATTACGTATAGAGAATGTAAGCAGAAAATGAAACTTTTTTCAATAAATGAAAAGATAGACTACTGAGTTGTTCTCATTGTATTTACTAATTAAAGTTGGATGATGATTCGGGATTTGACTGGGAAATGGTTAGTTGGCTTTACCTAGGTGGCTCGTGATCAGTTGCTCGTGGGGAATTGTGGGGTGTCATAAATGGGTTGTCATTAGCTTGGGATCGAGGGTACACATAATTGGGGAAATGGATAGTAAATTTGTGTATGAGATTTTTCATAAAAAGAGGAGATCGAAAAGAATTATACTATAATCTCACCAAGGGTATTGAAGAGCTTCTATGTAGAGATTGTGTCGTTCTGTTAAATCATGTGTTACCGGGAAGATAATACAAATGCGGTCCAAAGTCACTTTTTTTGTGACCCTGTTCCGAGTTTGCTTCTCTTATGATTTTGTAGGACCTTGCGTGTATCTCTTTTCCTAGACTTTGTTGGTCTGAAATAGCTTAAATAACATTGTAAAGGGGTGAATGCAGTTACTTGTTTCTTTTTAAGTTTATGAAATTCTTTTTCCAAGTTCAGTTTTCATATGTATGCTAAGTAACTCATGTTGAGTGCAGGTCTAAAAACTATAAACTACTTAGCTTCGTTGAGTTAGTTTATCTTCAATCGCTGCTGAGTACTTTACTCAACTTGAATTGGTTTTTCAAGCTTAACAATTAAAACAGAGAGAATGTTGATAGAGCAAGATGCTACAAAGACAACGACAAAGGTTAGAAACTTAACATTTGAGAATTTATCATGGTTCGATCCCGAGCCTACCTCCAGTCCCCGGATTCCTTTCCAAGCTTTAATCCACCAGTGTTTCTTTCCTTCCTTAGGAGGAGAAGCCTTTACAATGGGTATAAGCGATTACAGAAAGTACCTTCCTTTCTAATTACCTCTCAATCCATAGTTTTGGTACCCTTCCTGAACTGTCACTCAGATTTCAATAAGAAATACGAACTAAGGATTAAGATTTGATTATCTCTATTACAAACAGATTGATCGATTTACGTTTGCTTAGAATGCTTGATTTGGAATTTCTGAATGTTGGGAATAATTTGACAGTATTTCAACTCTTAAGAAATTTGACGTGATTTACTAAGTTTGAACATCTACTTCAATCTTCTATTTATACTTGAAAGTCTTGGAAGTAGCCGTTGCAAACTTTTCATCCTGACTTTATCTTCAATTTCTATTCTCTTCATAGCTATCAAATTTGTCCATTTGAAACAAATTCCAGGACATTTAGAGATAGAGAATTCGAACGTTGAAGTGCGAGATTAATCCGTTAATCTTGATGCATAAAAAAATCATTTACTTTAAGTAATTCCGTTCTGTTAGAGAGATGCGCGAGATGCAACGTGGAGACTTGTGATTTGTTTGATTGCTAACGTTACAAAGTTGTGCAGAGACATTGAGAAATGGCTCATGTAAGAAGATCCCTTCTGCCTTGGACTCTAGCGAGGAATCTCCAACATTTCGTACTGACACATTTTAGTTGTGAGGACCACTTGAAATATCTTCTTAATTTCAGTGCTTTTTCTCCTGAAAAAGCATCAAATGTATATTCCATCTCTCACAAACAACGTTAAAAGCATAAGTGTCATTTTATTCCATAAGTGTCAAAGATCTCAGCTTTTATGAAATAAAAGGTACTCAACTTCATTGAGTCCATATCTTAAAACTATCTATTATTAAGTTGTACTCAGCTTTTCTCACTCTAAGCTATAACTTAATTAATCACTCAGTAAAATGAGTTGTTTTTCCTTAAACAAACTCAAGTGAACTTATTTGATTAAAAGTCTACTTAGTACTCAATTTATTTCACTATCGTAGACATTTTGTTATTTTCAAAACGTTTAAATACTATGAAATACTATTAACTTGGGTTCAACAATCTCCCCCTCTTTGAAACAAATAACAAACTAGGTTGAAGAAGAGATTAATTGAATAAATAGTTTAAAGATATAGAGATGCCTGATAGATGATATAAGACTCCCCCATGCCGAGTGAACTCCTTAGTCAGTGTGAACTCTCCCATACTGAGTGGATTCTCTTCATTCATCTTAATTCCCCCATACTTAGAGGAATTTTCTTCGAATTTGGAACTTTGTCTTACTTCAGCTTTTCTTTGAGGTTGGTCTTTTTGTTAATTCTTGCAACAGTTTATAAGCACAAATAGCATGCATAAACAACAAATATAAAGTTAAGAAGCTCTTAACTTGATGATAGAATAAACTTGAATTTTTCATTGATAACAAAAAACTTAGGCAGTTGTGAGTATGACTCGCTAGTTCTGCGATGAAGCTATAATTTTTTCCCTTGCTAGTTGATTTTCACTTTTGATAGGGTCCTGAATTCATCTGGAGGAAGCTTTCTTTGTTTCTTTGAGTCTTAACCTTTTTTGGGCAATTTCAACACAATAGCCTAAGGCAAAGAAGCCATGTCGTTAATGACATGGTTGATGTCGTTAACGATATTGAAGTTGCATTTTCTGCAATTTTCAGCCAAAAAAGTGACTTTTACGCACATGCTCGGACATTATTACTGCAAAAACACTCCCCACACCTTACCTAAGACCTTTTACATCAAATCTTTACATGGGATTTGTAAAAAGTTGAAAATCAAAGGCTAAAAGCATGGCCTAAGGCTAAAAAGGAGTGGACTTTGGATTGAAGAGAGCTCCATAAAGATAGAGCAGGAGTTTCAGTGAAGGGGGGATTGAATCTTGGTGATAATATTGGCAAGAAAGAGAGAAAGAGATCTAGAGAGCATTAGAGAGCTTTTTTTCTTGTGTTTTTTAGTGTTCTTGAGCAAAACATCAAACTTTGATCACCAACACTTGGGATTTAGGGATATTTAGATAAAGTTCATGAAAAGGACATGAACTTGGGTTATAAGGGTTCACTCTAAGCTATAACTTAATTAATCACTCAATAAACTGAATTGTTTTCCCATAAATAAACTCAAGTAAACTTATTTAATTAAGAGTCTAATTAGTTTTCAATTAATTTTACTATCTTATACAATTTGTTATTTCCAAAATATTTTAAGTGTTGTGAATTACTATTAACTTGAGCTCAACAGACTTGAGATAGTTTCGGTCCCTGTTCTATCAAAAAAAATTTCAAAGCTAGAAGGTGTAGAATATTTTTTAAGTGAATGCTATTAGATTTTTTAAATGAAATTTGCAAAACTAGAAGGTATAGACTATTTTCTAAGTGAATATTATTATATTTTTTAAATGAACATATTGGTTTATTTATAAACTTGTTTTTTTACCTACTTAAGTAGGGATAAGTCACTTACCATGGATGTAGGACCGGACCATGCATAATGAAATTATATAATCAAACTGGATACTATTCAAACTGAGTACTATTCATGCTGAGTACTAGGATATAGACATATAAACACTAATGAAAACAACTATCTAAAATAATTAACATGCTAGAAAGATTAATACAAAGTACAGAGCATAGGAATTAATTTTACAAGAATTAAGGCTGTCGAGATAAATTACTTTCAACCGGGTCAACACAAAACGCCAAAACGCCTAACCACGGCTCAACGGCTAAATGCGACAAGGGTCTAATCATAAAATACTGACTAACTTAAGAATTCCAACCTAGTCCGTTTTCATACTAAAAACCTAGCATGCCATTAAAATCAGAAAGTTATCTTAATCAATCTTCATATTATCAGAAAATTCATCCTAGTGTTTCAGTACAAATAATATTATCCAATATGCCCCTGGATCTGAAGTTATTTGTGTCTGTTACAGGATATATTTTAAACCACTAATGACTTTAAATCCGCATTGTCAAATAATTGACAAACCAATAAATGAAACGATTCTAATAGAATCTAATTTTCATAAATCTGAAATCACAACTCGCAGACCCATTAAATGGGAGGAAATTATATCATAGAGAAAGAAGTTCCAGCTGCACCAACTACTCAAAATAATCCAACAAGGATAATTCAAACACCAGAAGGTGATATCGTTATTAATTTTGAAAAGCAA
>CATIWQ010045932.1:0-14800 GCA_949673415.1 Euphorbia schlechtendalii
CTCATATGTTACTCACCACTCATCCTTGCCAAATTGATAAATGTTGTGCACTAACATCAAACTTGTAAATACCTAACACTCACAATAACCTTGGACAAATGTTAGTAAAGTATAAGAAATGATAATGTATAATTAACAAAAGTATCAAGAAAAATTTTCAAATTCTTTGATTTTTTAATTTTATTCAATTTTTTTGGATTTTACGGGATTTTTACAAATGCGGCCCACACTAAAGAACACAATGACCTCATTGTGAGACATTATAAAAATCAAAAATTAAACTAAAGCTAGTCTAAAAATAGAATTGACAAAGATAAAGAAAAGATAAGAATAAATCGGTTCCATTACGAAGGAGAATCTGGGGGACTAGGAGTGAATTGACAATTTTGTTTTCTAAAGAAAGAAAGTAATTTCCAAAGCATCGATTTATTACTTTTCTTTAGAATTTTCATGTCTTTCTTAATAACTCCAAGTTCCGCTTAGTAATTATCCAATTTTAGTTGCATGCTCGCCTTCCAATCTTTTGGAGCTTCTTCGTCTTCTTCATCATCTTCTTCTATTTCAATCATCGGGCTTTTCCTTTGTGATGGCTTACGGATGGATTAGATGGTCTGACAAAAGAATCTTCTTGAGTCAAGTTGAGTTTCTTAGTGTGGTTGGAATAGGAGAGGAGAGAATAAACACCTTCGTATTCTTGGAGTAGTCCGATGCTCTTCAAGTAAGCCCCATCCATGTAGCGAAAATACTCACCCGGTTGTTGAACATAGGGGAGTTCACCTCTCGCACCCAAGATTATGGCGATGATAATTTCGGCCGCTCCAATTTTACTTCTCATGCTTATCAAGTTCTTCTTCATCATATCCCATATGATATCCTCAATTTTCGCTTTTTGCCTCATCAAAACGCAAGAAAGAACAAACAAGCCTTTCTTTTGGACCATTGTATTCTCTACTAGATAAAATTTCGAAGTGGAAAGGTATTTATGGAGAAGAAGAATGCATTCATCCTTAATGAGTTTGTTAGGAGAATTTTTGAGATCGAAGACTCTCTTACCAGATAAATTTGCCCAAACTCGATTAGGTTGAAACGAATCCATCATGCTCGATGAATTAGCAATCTCAAAACCGAACCAATCACCCATCATCTCTCTCGTGACTATGTATTGTTGTCCTTGATTATGAAATTGTATTGCCCTCTTCCTTGAATCTTCGTAGTTGAATGTTACCAAACACTCGAGAATCCAATCTTGATTATGAGGAAACCTCATATTCACAAATCTTGTAAGACTAAGAGCTAAAAGGTAGGTTCCATCTCTTCATGGAGATTAAGAGTTTCCAGGAAGACTAGATCAAGGAATATCATCCCGGTGATATACAATTTGCTTAGCTTCTGAAATCTTTTACCCTCTTCTCTTGTCCTAAATGGGAAAGGACAATCAAATTCTTCTTGAATTGATTGGGCTCCTTTCTTTTATTCTGCTCTCTTCACACGAGTCATATAGGTTTGAAGAAAAAGGTTTGAAAAGGTTTAGATGTTTGAAGGTAGAAGAGGAGAAAATTAGAAATTTGTAGGCTTTTTAGAAGGTGTGGTCGCTAGGGTTCAACTTGGACCTATTTATAGATGTATAATGGGTCTCTAATTGGTCATAAATGGGATTCTAGCAGTTTAGGCTCAAAACTAGCCATTAATGGCGGTTATGGACATCTGTCACGTGTCAGTTCGAGATCTGTGACGGTTATATTTTTCCCATGTCATGATCGTGAAGGCCTGTTTCAATCATGACTCTCCTTATAATAAAAACAAAATGTTTTGATATCCAATGATCATGAGCGCAAATTGAGTCACGGTCGCGATATTCTTTGCACTTCAAATTTCTTCAATTTTTAGACTTGTACTTATAAAAACTTAGAGACACAAACACAAACAAACTTTGTTAAATACAAACAATAAATATTTACTATTATACCTTGAGTAATCACGGTGATGATAGCAATTGAACATCCACATATTGTTGTTCAAATTTGTTTTCAATATTTAACAAATACTTACAAGTAAACAAAAGAGAAAAAGCAACAAACAAACAAACACAACTAATACGAAAACATCAAACAGATTGAAATCTACTTATACAAATTTTCTAAAATGAAAAGATAAGGAACTTATTCATATGGAAATGATTCAATAATCTGATCAATCTTATAACGTGACTCCTGCAAATCCCATTTGACATCACATACCAAAATATTTATTGCTAATCTTGCGATGAATAGATATTTGTTCTTCCATTAATTCATTCAACTTACTTTTAAGATTGGTTGAACTACTTCCTTCTTTCCTAGCAATTTCTCTTTCTTTCTTTTTATCGGCTTCTACTCTCTCATCCCACGATTTCCAAAAACTTGTTCACCACTTTTCTACCGATAAGTTTAGTAACTTTTTCGCAAAGAGTTTGGCTAAATATTAATGATGCCAAAAACTTGTTTGCGTAAAGTATAGGTGTTGTAAGTACCTCTTATTAAATAGAAAAATGATGATAACTACAAGTATACAGTTGCGATGTAGTTTTAAAAGATATCGATCCCACAGGGAAGAACTAGCTCTAAAGATCAATTAGGGAAAAAGAATAAGAAGAATAAAATGTATTGATATTTTGGACAGGAGGGTTAGAATGAAGAATGAGTAAATATAGATATGAAAGATTAGAGAATCTAAATATATAGTTTTTCCTTACAAAATAATGATAGCAGAGAAAACATGCAAGTTCAACAATGATGTTACGATTCACTAAACTAATCTAATAGACTCAGTTCAAAATACTCAGAAGTTCAATTATTCACCGCAGAGCAATACATGAAATAACATTTCTAAATCTAGTGCAAACGAATAAAGATAATTATATAAACCTGGACAACGTCAATACTATGCTTAGTACGGGTCGCTCTCACATAGCCACATTTAGCAAGTTACCATTCCAAAAATGTTGGTTCACTAAACAGTGTTATATCACAGATCCAGTGATTATACACAATATTGTTAACCCCGAAACTACTCTTAAAATTAACTCTAACACATATAACTTGATTGATATAAAAGACTTAACACAAAATATGCATTATGACATATAGACATATCATAAACTTCGAAATAGAAACTATAAGCAGAAAGTAAAGAAAAGTTGTAAGGTATGCAAGTGAAAGCTAAAGTTGTTCAAAACCGTATCCACTCTTTAATGGGAGTCGTCAATTCCCGCAATTCCTACATCTGCTTTGAATTCAGTCTCGGCCCGTATAGAACCTCCGCTAGGATGCTATTCTTTGCGAATATCGAACAAACAAATATTGAAGAACAAAAAGTTTTCTTGATAAGTGATTTGAAAGTACACTTATACAACAATCGCTCAAGAAAATAGAGAAATCTAGTGATCAAAACAAGGATTCGAATCACTTAAACATTTTCTCGCTAACACATATGAACGTAGTGAATTCTCTATCTATACACACACTATATTCTCATGCACTCTAATACTTTCCCTCTTTCTCACTGCACTGTGATGCACGAAATTTTAAGGTTTGGGGCCCCATTTATAGAGTTCAAAGGTTTGTGTATATCAAAACAAAGAGTTGTGTCCATTAGTGAATGACTGCATCACTTCATTGTGATTGGTTGAGAAGCTTCAATCTAATCCACAATGGATAAGCACCTTTTCATGATTGGTTGACTTCAGATAGGTGTCTATTCGTTGGTAGTTGATGGCTGTCGATGGCAGTTGATCATGCTTATCTTGCGGTTGGTAGTTAAGAAGATAAAACAAGAAAACCATCCAAGTCATGACTGCGATATACAAGTCACGACCGTGAATCTTTGATTGGTAGAATTTTGTTCTAAAGAAGAATAGGTCACGATCGCTAATGGTTGTCGTGACCGTGAATTGCATTTTTCTTCAGATTTCTCCTTGTGACTTCACCGATCTTTGACAGCTTCGATCGTAAGCTAAATCTTTAAGTTTCATGCATCTATTTGCACTTTCTTCACTCTTTTTTCATAAAATTCAACTTTTGATCATTTTACTCCCAAGATTTACCTAGTATCTGCATTTGATAAAAAACAACTACATACCACATGAAATATTTTATATGAAGTATAAAAATAACTTAAATTATAGTGCTTAGTGTGTCAAATTAATATGATAATAAGTGTAATTATACACTTATCATTATGCAACCCGGTAAAATCATATGTCACCCGAATATCGAACATAGGAAAAATTTAGGGGTGCAACACAAGGACTTCCCAAGAGGTCATCCATCTTAGTACTACTCTTTCCCAAGCATGTTTAACTTTCGATTTCTGATGGGATCTGGTGCATTAGTACTAGTATGATTGCACCCGTCATCCTCTGTGCGGACTTCCCTTTTAACCCTTCCTTCCAACACGCAGCCCCAACCGCATGACCCTAAATAAACACCCGAAATAACTAATGTACATCAAAATGTTTACCATAGAATCCCTTTCTTGAGTATCAAAATGATGTAGATGAGAGGGCATTAGCCTACATGGAGAAGATTGATCACCAAAATGGGTGAATTTTGAAGTTTTGGATTTCGGTGAATTCTTGCCCTATTTTCATCGGAATCGGTTTCGTGAACATGCTAGGAGTTATGTAGCTTAGCAAAACCAAATGTGGCGTGAATATCAAAAATAGGAAAAATTTAGGGGTGCGACACGAGGACTTTCGAAGAGGTCACCCATCTTAGTACTACACTCGCCCAAGCACGTTTAACTTTAGAGTTCTAATGGGATCCTAGGCATTAGTGCAGGCATGATCGCACCCGCCATCCTTTGCACGGACTACCTTTTAAAACTTCCTCTGAGCCCGCAACCCCTGCCTCGCGACACTAAATAACCACCCGAAATAACTAATGTACATCAAAATGTTCAACATAGAATCCTTATCTTGAATTTCAAAATGATGTAGATGAGAGGAAATTAGCCTACATGGAGAAGGTTGATCACCAAAATGGGTAAATTTTGAAGTTTTGGATTTCGGTGAATTCATGCCCTATTTTCTTCGGAATCGGTCTCGTGAACATGATCGGAGTTATGCAGCCTGGCAAAATCGGATGTCACACGAATATCAAAAATAGGAAAGATTTAGGGCTGCAACACGAGGACTTCCCATCAGGTCACCCATCTTAGTACTACTCTTGCCCAAGCATGTTTAATTTCGGAGTTCTGATGGGTATGCATTAGTGCTGGTATGATCACACCCATCATTCTCTGCGTGGACTTCCCTTTTAACCCTTCCTCCCAGTCCGCAACCCTCGTCATGCGACCCTAAATAACCACCTGAAATAACTAATGTACATCAAAATGCTCACCATAGAAGCCTTGTCTTTAGTTTCAAAAGGATGTAAATGAGAGGGCATTAGCCTACATGGAGAAGGTTAATCACCAAAATGGGTGAATTTTGAAGTTTTGGATTTTGGTGAATTCTTACCCTATTTTCATCGGAATCGTTCTCACAAACATGCTCGGAGTTATGCAGCCTGGAAAAATCAGATGTCGAGCGAATATCGAAATTAGGAAAAATTTAAGGGTGCAACTCGAGGACTTCCCAAGAGATCACCCATTTTAGTACTACTCTCCCCCAAGCAAATTTCACTTTGGAGTTCTGATGAGATCCGATGCATTAGTGTTGGTATGATCTTACCCTTCATCCTCTGCACCGACTTCCCTTTTAACCCTTCCTCCCAGCCCACAACCTCCACCGCGCGACCCTAAATAACCACCTAAAATAACTAATGTACATCTAAATGTTCACCATAGAAGCCTTGTCTTGAGTTTCAAAATGATGTAGATGAGAGGGCATTAGCCTACATAGATAAGGTTGATCACCAAAATAGGTGAATTTTGAAGTTTTGTATTTCAGTGAATTCTTACCCTATTTTCATCGGAATCAGTCACGTGAACTTGCTCGGAGTTATGCAACCGGAAAAACCTGATGTCACGCGAATATCGAAAATAGGAAAAATTTAAGGGTGTAACATGAGGACTTCTCAATAGGTACCCCATCTTAGTACTACTCTCACCCAAGCACATTTAACTTCGGTGTTCTGATGGGATCCGGTGGATTAGTGCTTGTATGATCTCACCCATCATCTGTTACGCGGACTTCCCTTTTAAATCATCCTCCCAGCCCTCAACCTTCACCACGCGACCCTAAATAACCACCCTAAATAACTACTCTACATCTAAATGTTCACCATAGATGCCTTGTCTTAAGTTTCAAAAGGATGTAGATGAGAGGGCATTAGCCTACATGGAGAATCTTAATCACCAAAACGGTGAATTTTGAAGTTTTGGATTTCAGTGAATTCTTGCCATATTTTCATCGAAATCGGTCTCGAGAACAGGCTCGGAATTTTGCATCCTGGTCAAACTGCATGTCGTGCGAATATCGAAAATAGGAAAAATTTAGGGGTGCAACATGAGGAAATCCCAAGAGGTCACCCATCTTAGTACTACTCTCACCGAAGCACATTTAACTTCGCAGTTCTGATGGGATCCAGTTCATTAGTGCTGGTATGATCGCACCCATCATCCTTTGCGCGGACTTCCCTTTTAACCCTTCCTCCCAGCCCGCAACCCCCATCGCGCGACCCTCAATAACCATCCTAAATAACTAATGTACATCAAAATGTTCAACATAGAAGCCTTTTCTTGAGTTTCAAAATGATGTAAATGAGAGGTCATTAGCCTACATGGAGAAGGTTGATCACCAAAACGGGTGAATTTTGATGTTTTGGATTTCGATGAATTCTTACCCTATTTTCATCGGAATCGTTCTCGTGAACATTCTCGGGATATGCAACCCGGCAAAACTGGTTATCACGTGAATATCAATAATAAGAAAAAATTTTTGTGTAACACGAGGACTTCCCAAGAGGTCACCCATCTTAGTACTACACTCACCCAAGAACGTTTAATTTCGAAGTTCTATTGGGATCCGGTGCATTAGTACTTGTATGATCGCACCTTTCATCCTCTGCGTGGACTTCCCTTTTAACCCTTCCTCCCAGCCCGCAACCCCCCGCCGCGCGACCCGAAATAACTAATGTACATCAAAATGTTCACCATAAAAGCCATGTCTTGAGTTTCAAAATGATGTAGATGAGAGGGCATTATCCTACATGGAGAAGGTTGATCACCAAAACAGGTGAATTTTGATGTTTTGGAGTTTGGTGAATTCTTGCCCTATTTTCATCGGAATCGGTCTCATGAACATGCTCGGAATTATGCATCCCGGCAAAACCAAATGTCGCGTGAATATTGAAAGCAGGAAAAATTTATGGGTGTAACACGAGGATGTCCCAAGAGCTCATCCATCTTAGTACTACACTTGCCCAAGCATGTTTAACTTCGGAGTTCTGATGGGATCCGGTGCATTAGTGCTGGTATGATCGCACCTATTATCCTCTGCGCGGACTTCCCTTTTAACCCTTCCTCCTAGCCCCCCGCCGCGCAACCCGAAATAACTAATGTGCATCAAAATTTTCACCATAGAAGCTTTGTCTTGATTTTCAAAATGATGTATCTGAGAGGGCATCATCCTAAATGGAGAAGGTTGATCACCAAAATGGGAGAATTTTGAATTTTTAGATTTCGGTGAATTCTTACCCTATTTTCATCGGAATTGATCTCGTGAACATGCTCGGAGTTATGTAGCCCGAAAAAATTGGATGTCGCGCGAATATCGAAAATAGGAAAAAATTAGGGGTGTGTGAGCGGATGATATGGAGCGGTGGGCCTAGAGCGCGCAGAGATGAGAGGCGCGGTCCACTGGGGTATTTGAAAAAAGAAGCATCGTGTCGGGGGCCCAGAAAGGTTTTGTAAGAGAGAGAGGGAAAATATTTTTAGATCAATCGAACCCGAATCCGCCGTCTCTTAGTGTGGAGCCGCCATCTTAATTATCTCTTTCCAGGAATTAAAGTCCCATGAGGCTTAACATCCATGGAACGGCCCACCAAGACATAGAGATTCGGGTCCATGATAAGTTGCTTATTTCTTAAGTGATCACATTATATTACATCTACATAAAACCGTATTTTCTTAACTGCTCATATTCGCACTTAAGTCATTTTGAGGTTGAAATACATGATTTAAAGCGTATGCAGAAAACAATAAATCAATACATCAAGCACTAAGTAAATGTAGAAAAGTAAAGATTACAAAAATTACAAAACTCGGGGGATACAACCGCCCACCTAACCTATTAATTACAATTCCCATAAAAATATTTGCAATACCCCGAAGGAAAATAAATCCTAGGCATACATCTAACGTACATCCACAAAGGTTAGCACAAAATATAGCACATATATTCGATTTGATTTTAGCGAGTCCATTGTAGCCTAATTAAAAAATCAACGGTTTAAAGTTGCTATTTTAAATAAAAATGGTTCATTTTTATTTACACGTATGTTAGTCATTTATTAATGAAAATGCCGCAAGTTAATTTTATCGGGTCGGATATCCGAGAACGGGGTTCTCTTCATGAGGGTAACCTAAATCAACAGAAACATAGATCTAGGCCGTGCATGTACAACATAGCCATCGTTTGGGTCAGCAATAGTAACGATGTCATCCATATCGTTACTGAATTCTCTGTGAAGGGTAATATCGATATGAATGGCCTGAAGCTCTTCCGTTGCTACTCCAAACTTTAATCAACATATTAATACATTAATAAATAAAAAATAAATCCTAAATAATTACAATTTAGAGGTTTGTTACTCCCAATGATACATTCCCAAACTCAGATGGATCTTAGCAGGTCATTTCGGGCTCAAACGATTCAAAATGGAGTAAAACAGAGCGAAATTGATTTCTGCCAAAGATAACGTCGTACCAATGTTGGAAAAATTTTGGTAACATCGGTACTGATGTTACATCTCCAGACATGCAAAAAACATAGAAAATAGTAGAAACTGTAATAGAAAAATCTGAAACTTCAAATGATCATAACTTTCACTATGCTTAACTGATTTTAATGATCTTTATCATTCCGAAAGCTCAGGATATGTAGAATATGTCTATGTAAACAAAATGTTAATACAAATTTGAAATCATACTGAAATTACCTGAAATAGATTAATTTGCAAGAAAAAGGAAAAAACCGAAAACGAAATGAAATTTAAAAAAAGCAAAGCATATAAACGTAAGCACAAACTCTAGGAACTCAGAGGCTTACCCCGTAGTCGTGAATCCACTTTCTTCAAGGTCCATGAAGTCCTCCAAGAAGCTCTCCTTATTTCTTTTAGGTTGAATTTGTTTATTTACCGAAAATCTTTTGAAGGGATCTATTCCTTACCAAAGTAGATGTTTCAAGTGAGTGATAAGGATATTGTAGACTCTCCATTTAAGTCTAAACCTTAAGTATTTAATATAACTAACTCAAAATCTCAAGTTTTGGGGATAAAAGTTTGGTGTTTTGTTCAAGAACACATGAAGATCACTTTGAACTCTCCCTTCTATCCTTTGCACGAAAGTTTCATCCTCCTTTCTGCAAATTGCAATCCCCCCTTTTTGTTTAACTGAACTCAGCCCTTATGGGCTCCCTTCAATCTAAAAAGTCCTCAAAGTGGTTCACCCGCTTGTTTTGTCTTTTGCATCTTTTCCTCCCACCAATTATGCATGATGTTGGATGTCATCATGTATGCAAGGTGTAAAGTCAAGAAAGCCTGAAATTATGAGGTGAAAGTGGGTCTTTTTTACTAAATTGGTAATGTCGGTACTGACATCGCTATATCAGTACAGACATTTTAATGTCAGTAATGACACTGACATTGAAATGTCAGTATTGACAATGGCATCTTTGCCTTGTGCTTTTTATGTTGAATTTGCTAAGAAAAAAGGGTTAGGGCTCAAAGAAACAAAGCAAGCTTCCTTCGGATGAATTCAAAACCCTGTAAAAAATTAAAAAACTAGCAAGGGAAAAATATTACAGCTTCATCATCGAACTCATGAGTCGGGCGTAAAATCCCTGTACTCACATGCTACCCTCGTGGGATCACTGCTGATATGAGATCAGTATGTTCCCACGATTGAAAGAGTAGCGGGGTTTAGAGATAATACCTGCCCGATCGTAGTTGGTACTCTTCGATGATGATGGCTGGAAGCTTTCATCTTGGTGCAATGTTGTCGGGGATTGGTCTCTCTGTACCCCTTACGAATTGCCCGTTTGGCAATGATTGCCCCTTTAAGGTTAACCTTTAGTTGTTGCTACCGCTGGAACTGTTTGGGGAAAGAACGATAGCCGTGCACCTTCGTGCTTCTGGTTGAGGATCCCATGTACAGGCTGTAATAAGCCCATTGACGACGTGGATCGTAGAGAGTCCACTGATTGAAAAAGTCGGGATAAGATGTGAACTATAGGAAGTTCATTGACTGTAAAAAGTTAGAAAAGATGTGAATTGTAGAAAGTTCACTAACTGTAGAAAGTCAGAAGATTACGAACTGTAGAAAGTTCATTGACTGTAAAAAAGATGAAAAGTTACGAATTGTAGAAGATTTGGACCGTAAAAAGTCAGAAGATTTGGACCGTTAAAAGCCCGTTGACTGCAAAAAGTCAAAGAGTTACGAATTGTAGAAAGTTCGTTGACTGTAAAAAGTCAAAAATTTTCAAACTGTAGAAAGTTCATTTGACTGTAAAAAGTTGGGAGGAAAGAGGATTATAAAAAGTTCGTTGATTGTAAAAAGTCTAAAAAGGAATGCGGACTGTAGAAAGTTCATTGACTGTAAAAGTCTGAAGAAGATTTGGACTATAGAAAGTTCGTTGACTGTAAAAAGTCTGAAGATTACAAACTGTAGAAAGTTCGTTGACTGTAAAAAGTCATAGGGTTACGAACTGTAGAAAGTTCGTTGACTATAAAAAGTCAAAAATTTGTGAACTGTAGAAAGTTCATTTGACTGTAAAAAGTTGGAAGGAAAGAGGACTGTAGAAAGTCCATTGACTGTAAAGAGTCTAATAAAGAATGTAGACTGTAGAAAGTTCGTTTGATTATGAAAAGTCTGAAGAAGATTTTGATTGTAAAAGTTTATTGACTATAAACAGTCTAAAAAAGAATGCGGATTGTAGAAAGTCCGGTGACTGTAAGAAGTCTGAAAAGAAATACGGACTGTAGGAAGTCCTTTGACTGTAAAAAGTTTGAAAAGGAATGCGGACTGTAGAAAGTCTGGTGAGTGTAAAGAGTCTGAAAAGAGATATGGATTGTTGAAAGTTCGTGAGGGTATGTGGACTGTTGAAAGTATGCGGTGGATGCCCCTTGTAAGTTGACCGTGGGTTGATTGTGACCCTTAGAACTGCTGGGGAAAGGATGAAAGTCGTGTGCTCCATGACTTTGATGATACATCGACTGTGGTAAGACTTTGTCAAAATCCTCTATGGGATGGTTGACCATTGCGGTCTGAATTATATGCCCCTTGTGAGTTAACCTCTAGGTTGACTGTGACCCTTAGAACTGCTGGGAAAAGGATGAAAGTCATGTGCTCCATGCCTTTGTTGATACGTTGACTGCTGTGAGTCTGACATATATGCCCCTTGTGAGTTGAAGGGGTGCCTACAAGAATGAGGAATTTTATTAGTAGATACTTGTGACATATGTTTTAATTCCCTGATTAATATTGCTAAAAGCAAAAATTTTTGCCCCTTCAATCAAGAATTAAAACATGTGGGTTCTGAGAAACTTTTCTTCAAGCCCATGATAAAAGTGGAAATTTGAGTTTAGGATTTTCGGGGATATCCCAATGGCCGCTCCGCTATTTTGGGAGGCTTTTGTGATATTGCAATGTTGACTTTAGGCTTGAGTGGGCCATTGTCTTGTTTGTAGGTTCCTCATGTGGAGGTTCTTGTTTATCGGGATAGTGTTGCCCCAGTTTGGCATCATCTTTACTTATAAATAACGTGATGCGTATGTGATATATGCTTGTTTTTATGCATGAACAATATTTATCATATGATGTATGTTCGTCTGTTGTAGATGTCATGGGCTCTGTTCATTGAAGAGCCTTTTCTTGTGCTAGTGCATGGTTGCCCCTAGGGTTTTTCTTGTTGGGGATTCCATGGGTAACACCCTCAGAGTGACGACCATGGGTTCGTTGAATCATATTTAAGTTCATAGATTGAATTTGGTTTGATGAACGTTTAGATGAGTCGTTGATCCCGCATTGTGTCGGTGATGATCGCTTGGAAGCCTTTTGCCTGAAGTGTTGAAGGTATATGATGTCGTGCACGTACCGTTCCGAGGAGGAGATGATGAATTTGATACTGGTTCTAAATTCTACATAGACCGCCCTTTCGGGTTTTCAATCTATCGAACCTTGTCTTAATTTTTACCTGGACCGCCTTTTTAGGTTTTTTAGTCCAGCAGACTCATCTTTCTTTATTTTTTCATTTGGAAGTTTACTTGTGATATTCTTCCATTGGCATGCAAGCAACCAAGATAAGCATATGCATAAAGCTTCAGCAAAAATGATAATTCATTGATGAACTTAACAGGGGTATAAATGTTTCAAATAATTTGACTCCTGCCATTGATTAGCCCTCTCAGGTTTTTTAACCAATGTGATTCTCTCAATGTCCTAAGTTTTGCCTGAGCCTCCCTTTCCGATTTTTCAACTCAGCGGACTATTTTTTTTGTGTTTTGAAAATTTCTAATGTTATTATGAATTTCAGGTATTTACAAGTTTGATGTTAGTGCAAAACTTGAGCGCGTGTTGAATTTAAGCATTATTAGCACAACATTTAGCATTTGGAAAGGATGAGTGGTAAGTAACATTCGAGAGCAACATTCCAAGTAAGTTTCGATTTATATTTCAATGTAACATGAATTAGTATAAGTTATATAGTTTTAGTTTAATGCTTCCGATAAGTTTAAGTGGAGTAATATCCAATGGTATTCTTACTATGAGTTTTATATGCAAATCACGAATAAGTCTTATAAGTATTAAGTGTGTTTAAAGTATTAGGAAACTATAGCCATAATACTTTGAAACTGATCAATAAAGGATGAGGGTATTAAAGAAAATATCAAAAGAAAGAGAGGATAACCAATGAGTTATGCAAAAGGTGAGGAATGGTATGGAGCAGAAACTGCAACAATTCATTGAGTGAAAAAAGAAAAAAAACATAGCATGAAAAATGGGTGCAAAGTACAAAGTACTTCAAAAACATATGCTTAAAAGAAAAAAATAAGAGAGTGAGTGGTATGGAGAATAAAATGCAACCACTGAAAAAAGGGGACAGTGGTATGGAGCATAAAATGCAACCACTGAGAGTGTTTTTGCATCCTAGGTTACCTAAAAATACCTTGAGAGAAATTAATCAAAGTGTGCTTTCTATGTCCTTTATACTTTTTTACTATGCTTAAGAGAAAGTAATATTCGAGTATGCATATAACGCTTATATGAAGATGCGATTCGGTTGACTCTCCATTAAGAACAAAGGTATGCAACTAAGCTATATAAATTTCACATTACTAATTTGTGGGAAATTTCGAACTTCTACTTGAAACCTTTTGCAACTTGGAATGTGGTACTTACTGCAATAGTCTTTTGCCAAATGAGGTACGAACTTGTTTACCAATTCATACACTTCTGTTAAATTTATCTTGAGGACAAGGCAAAAGTTAAGTGTGGGGGTATGATAAGTGTATAATTACACTTAATATCATATTAATTTTATACACTAAACACTATATTTTAAGTCATTTTTATAATTCATATAAAAGATTTCACGTGGTATGTAGTTGTTTTTTATGCAAATGCAGATACTAGGTAAATCTTGGGAGTAAAATGATCAAAAGTTGAATTCTATGAAAAAAGAGTGAAAAAGGTGCAAAAAGATGCATGGAACTCAAAGATTTGGCTTAGGATCGAAGCTGTTAAAGATCGGTGAAGTTGCAAGGAGAATTCTAAAGAAAAATGCAATTCACGGTCGTGATAATCATTCGTGGTCATGACTTGTTCTTCTTCAAATTAGAAGTCTACCAATCAAAGATTCACGATCGCAACATGTATATCGCGATCGCGACTTGGACGGTTTTCTGGTATTATCTTCTGAACTACCAACCACTGGATAAGCATGATCAACCCCCATCAACCGCCATCAACTACCAACGATAAGACACGTATCATAAGTCAACCAATCATGAAAAGGTGCTTATCCATTGTGGATTAAATCAAAGGATCTCCACCAATCATAATGAAGAGATGCAATCATTCACCTATGGACATGACTCTTCGTTTGGATAGACGCTACCCTTCAAACTCTATAAATAGGGTTCCAATCTTCACAAATTTCATGCACCAAAGTAACACCAAAAGAGAGGAGAATATTATAGTGCAATTATAGGGTTACATATAGTGTGTGTAGATAGAGAGTTCACTACGTTCATAAGCGTTAGCGAGAAAATGTTTAAGTGATTTGAATCCTTGTTTCGATCACTAGATTCTCTATATTCTCGAGCAATTGTTGCATAAGTATACTTGCAAATCACTAATCAATAAAAGTTTTCGTTCTTCAATATTCGTTTGTTTGATATTCGCAAAGAATAGCATCCTAGCAGAGGTTCTGTACGAGCCAAGACCGAATTCAAAGTAGACGTAGGAATTGCGAGAATTGACGACTCCCATTAAAGAGTGGATACGGTTTGATCAACTTTAGCTTTCACTTGCATACCTTACAACTTTGCTTTGCTTTCTACTTATACTTTCTATTTCAAAGTTTATGATATGTCTATGT
>CATIWQ010045949.1:0-10575 GCA_949673415.1 Euphorbia schlechtendalii
TATTTTATTTCTTTATAAAATCATGTAATATCTTTAAGTTTATCACATGTTTTTCTATGGGACTAATTAAACTATTTTGTGAATTATAAATGTTTTCAACTTTGTATTTTCAGATTTTACTTTTGTTACTATTGTTTTTACTGTACGCATATTTATTTAAATAGGTATTACTAGTTATTCTTATTCCTAATTTTAAGCATTTCTATTCTAATTCTTTGACCCATAAAGATAATCTTTTCTCCACCTTTACAACCACGCAAAATTGACTTAAAAATTGATATTATCTATCAAAAATTTTGTTATTGTCGGTGAGTGTTGTAGAGTTAAAACTGAAAAAAATGCAAATTATGAAAACAAAGAAGAAGAAAGGTCCAATGGAAAGATAACAAGTGTTAATAGATTTTTTACTAGACAATTGCTAATAGAATTAGACAAGCTTTTGTTTTTAAACCCTTCACCTCAAATTATTTTCTCTAACTCTAATTACTGCTTTGGATTAGAATTATAGTCTTGTATGGATTGCAGGCTCACTCTTGCCATGTTTTATTTTTCTTTCTTTTTATATTCATTTTCATAATAAAATTTGTTATAATAAGATTATTTCATAATTTAACTTCTTCATTCATATAAATGTCTAGTATGAGAGCTTCTTAAGAGACTTTTTATTGTATTGTTTTGAAAATATATAGGTGTATATTATTTTGTTTTATATACGTAAACAATTCATTTTCATGTATTATTAAATATATAATATACTATAATTTTTTCAGTTGGAATTTCAATATTGAAAAGTGGGTGTAATAACGTGTAATATAACTTTTTTTGGATATAGAGCATAACAAATTGCAATGTTGGAGTATCATTTGTTTCGGTTATAAAATTAATTAAAGTATAGCAACCGATTTCAAAATAAGTTACAGTACATTTCATTAATTCTGAAATTTTTTTAAGAAAGTCCGCCCTCCCTTTTACTGGATCCTGGCTCCGCCACTGAACCTATCGTTATTTTGTTTTTAACAATGTACACCTTACTTTATTTTTTATCGTCATTGAATGAATCTTCACACCATTGATCTAATGATTGTAGAAGGTAAAGTAATAAAAATTTTATTTTTACCAAGAAAATCTACCTTAATTTTATTACATCGTTGTATCAGATTTTACACAACTCAGCTGTGATTAAGGACATAGTAAAAAATAAGTATTATTTTAAATTGGATGAAATATAAAAGTGAACCTTAATTTGTTTTTGAAAATAAGAAGAGTTAAACTAAAGTATGTACAAACTGTAAACTCAAGCACACGTGGGGATCAACCGAGTTATTTAGACTGTCCAAATATGGGCCGTCGTTATGAAATCTTTTTTTTTTCAAATTTTTTTCTTTTGTTAAATCTATCATAAATTCATGAAATTTTTTTATAGATAGGGTAAACAATACTAAAACATCGGCAAAGTGGGCAGTTTTATCTTAAAATGTGCTAAATCATATAAATTGAATTGAATATTTTAAATTTTCACTATAAATGGCTTTATTTTGATGTCATGATTAGATTTAGTAGATTGTACTATTTATATGTAATCATATATAATCAGCCAAAAAAATCAAATTAATGTTTCTTTGTTGATTATTTATAGATCGTTCTTTTCTTCAAAAAAAAATTTTAGATCGTTCAACTGTTAAGCTTTAGTTAAAATAATATACTAATTATTAAACTTAAATAAATAAAGCATGGAATTCAAATAACTAATTTTTAACAAATTATACAGTAGATATGCATTTGAATTATAAATCTTGATAAAAAAAATTTCATACAACCAATATTTAAGAGAAATACATATGTCGAGTATGAAACATATATGCTTAAAAGATTGTTATAAGCCGCAAATAGTTTTTTATGAATATAACTTCGTAAAGAAATTAAGTATTGAACCTCACATCTCCCACATATAACTTAGAGTTTATGATAATTTTAATCTGATCAGTATTTGTCCTCTATCAATGATTATAGTTGGATTTTTTTTATGGAAATATACATTATATGGTGTTATATTAGAAAATTATTTCAACAATATAAAAAAGCATCTACCTTATTCATTATAAGATATTCCAAATTTGTTCTTTTGCCTCTTCCCCTTCACTGTTGAGTCAGTCGAAAATATATATTAAAAAAGAGTAATCCAAATATCCAATATATACTGTCGGAGTATATTGTGCAAAATTAGTCAGAAATTAAATTTATTTGTTTTAAATAAATTTTATTCTAACGAAATTTCCGAAAATTTTTCATATTTGTGGAATTTTTACTCTCGCATCACTAAATATAATAATTAGTTAGTGTCCAAAGTTTTTTTCATATGTACCTAATTTTTTATTATTAATAAGTTTAAATAGTATGCTAAAAATATTAAATAAATATGTTGGCTGTTCGAGTTATAAAAAATTGTCAATAACATCACAAAACTGCTACAACGGGTTTGAAAAAAGGATTTGATAAATATTTTATGTATGAACTAGACTGAACTGAGTTTGAAATGAAATTTTTTAAAAAATCACAGCCGGACCTAAGCCTATACATTATTAATGAGGATTGGGTTGGTTCTAAACATATTTTATCTGTTCGACCAAGTCCGTTTATTAAACATGTTTAATTAATCCAGAGTTTTATGGTTTAATTAAAAATACAAAATATTTTTTTTTGTTCATAATAGTAATGTTACATTGGATATTTAACATTTTAATAATTTAACATTAATAATTAAAAATTATACGTCAGGATTTGAGTATTTTCGAAGATTTTTTTTTTAAAAAAAACTTATCAATATTTTAATATAAAAAATATTTGTACAATTCTATTCAACTTTATCATTGATGTATATTATATTTATATTAATCATCTAGTGAAAATTCAATAAAAAATGAATAAGAATACATATTGTCATGATATAATTTAATATTAAGGATTGTTTGTTTACAAATTTTTTTGAAAACACGGACTCTCTCTTTTGCAAAAAAAATTTACATACCTATTTTACAAATGAATGAAATCACATGATATCTTTTTTAAATTTTTCCTTTATTTTATGGCTAACATATTATCTTCCAAAAAGTTTATAGAGCTTGATTCGTGCAAGAGTAGATTCAAAACCAAAACTTTCAAAATAAGAATGTCTTGCTGCATATTAGTCTTACCAACAACTAAACTAATCATGTGAATGAAAATTGACTTTAATTTTTAAGAATCTTACTTAGAGCATCTTTAGTAGATAATCTATTCAAATAATAATATTGATACATACACATGAATAAACAAATAAACAAAAATATACACTAGCTCCTCTATTTTTTCTTTCCTATATGATGTGACATAATAAATATTAAACATTGATTATTTGATCTTTTGCATGTAAACAATCAAATGGAATGACAACCAATCAAATAAATTAATATATTAATATTGAACATTGTACACTTTATTTATTTTGTAATTAATTATTTTTTATTATTTAGTTATATATTCCTAAATAAAGTAGACAATCTAGTGTGACTATCAATTTAAAAGTCATTATCTATTTTTAAAACCATTAACATTTCAATAATGTGTGTTTTTTTCACATCCCACATAATCCTATACTCCACAATCTACTAAAAATGCTCTTACATGGAACTAAATGGATTAAAAACTATTGTTTTGAACTAATTGTCATATAAACTCCTTTTAAGTTTATGACACGTAACGTTTTTTTAGTTTCTTTCTCATTCATTTCAATTTACTTGTACCACAAATACGTCATACATGTGAGATATGAAATGGTGCGCAACAATTGATTGAACACAAACATAATGGGGTTAATTTAACTTACATTACATTAACTATTCAATAAATCTCAAATTCATACATAAACAACATTTTTTTTTTCGCATTATAATACATGAATTTGTAATTAACTTCCTATTATAATACATATGAGTTGTTATTGTAAGTTACTAATGTTATATAACTATTTTGACTAAATCAACATAAATTATCGGTCCCGCTAATTTAATTATAAATATTTTTAAAAAAATCTTCCATATGTTTAGAAGGCAAATATTTTAATTTGCGAACCAATATAGACCATAGGGTTGCTTTATTCTTCTTTTCCTTTCGGATTTTGTTTGAAGTTTTAAGAATAAAGGAATCATCTCGTTTGAATTCGAGTTTAATTTTTTTTTATTTTTCATCGTGTATGTTCCCATTGATTGTATGGCCAAGATAAATTTTGATAATTCAAACCCTAAATTGCTTCAATTGCTTCATATTCTTTTGGATTTGTGAGTTTGGTCTATTGCCAGATTCGATAATAACATGGAATTCAAGGGAAAATCAAAATCCAACAAGGTGGGTCTTTCTTTATTCAGCCGTGCTTTCACATTTCGTTCACCCTCAAAAACTTCCCTTAGAGATTATGTCAATTCCTCTTCTAAATTTTACAGTTCCTTAGAATCGATGAAGGATAATGTTAATTGAAAAGCTTTGCAATGTCTTTGAACCATCAAAATCATTAAAATCAATCACATTTGAATCACATTCCCAACTGTTGATTCAATCCAACAAGCTCAAAATTGTGAAATCAATGGGGCCTGGATATAACAAGTTTGCGAGGGATTCGAATGACATTTGAAGATGGTTTGTTTATAACGAATCATTCCTTTTGGTATTTGCAGGATTAAAGGTTAAATCAGTAATGTATTCATCTTATAATTTAATGCAGCTTTCATTAATTTCCCATATATAAAAAGATTTATTTATATGTGATTAAATTAGCGGGACCAATGCTTTAAGTTGACTTAGTCGTGCCGTAGGTATTATGTAATCAACTACAAGTTTATGTATGATAATGTGTAAAAATGTGTTCATGTATGAAATTGAGATTTTTTGAATAATTGATGTACTATAGGTGAAATTAACCTAATATAATGATACCAAAGTATTTGCTTGTCGAAAGTTTTAACTCAAATATACTCTTTTACTTGTTGCCGGGTGAAGAGTAAATAAATATTAGCCCATTATACGTTGTCGTAACTTTTTTAATATTGAGAAATGACATGTACCCATAAATTATAGACTTAACCATTTTAATTCCTATTCCCAATTTGGTTGGCTAGTTAATGGTTCTATTGTATGTCCCCTCACCAAACTAACCTTTTTAGGCTTTTGATTTCAATTTAATTGAATTTTCAGGCTTTTGATTTGGTCAATCTCATCCAATTTTCAGGACATTGGTCGAAGTTTTTCTACTTTTAATTTAAACAGAATTCAGTAAAATCGTTTTGATTGGGACGCCTTTTTAGCAACTTCAGACAATATTTTTGAAAACCTGAAATTATGTGTTAATGGATACATGTGGGTTCAAACTATTATTAAGAAATTAAGAAAACTGAATGCACATTAACAAACTGATCGGTATTAATAATAATAATAATAATAATAATAATAATAATAATAATAATAATTAAAGTTTTTATTAAAAATTTGTTGTTGTTGTTTTTATTAAAGTTTGTTGTATAATGTACTAGACATTAGACAAGACATATAAAATTTTCAAAGTGTCACCAAATTCACTAAATATGTCTAAACATGGAGTAACTACAAGTGATAAGGAAGTGGAATAATCACCAACATCCAAAAATGAGTAGCACTTAATTAACTCCAGGTTTTTTTTATAACTTTGGGCTCTTTTTAAGTGCTTTCTTCTAAACTTGGAAATCGGAATTCTTGTATATATGAATACCTTCCCACTCATTGGTTTTACCAACTTATATACATAATATTCGAGTGAATGTTTGGATTCAAATTAATTGGAGTGTAGCATTATGACCCTCAATTGTAGATTATGACTTTTTTTTTTCTTTTTCTAAATAAAAGGAGAATTTTTGAAAGATGGGAAACATAAAAAAGCAAGATTCCTTAAGAGTAAGATAATCGACAAAAGCACATGGCAAGAGTGTGGGCACATAAAACTATATTACATTTTCACCTCTCTTTCTTCTTCATCATCTTCCTTGGTCAATATATTAATATATGTGCTTAGGTTAGGTTTTTACTTTAATCTCAAAGTGCTTTTTTTATCCATTACTTTAGTTGAACTAGTACTTATATAATTGCCATAGCTCTTTTGAATGATTAGGCTTACCTCATCCAAGATTCCGGAAAAAAAATCTGCTCTTCCCAATATAGTGTCCCTTTTCATATCTCTCCATTCATTATTTGACACGTGATTCATTTTCATGAGAGAGAAAATAAAAAATAGGAAAGAGAAAATGTAAATAATAAAAAAACAAATTAATAATTACACATGTCAGATAATGGATGAGAGACATGGAAGGGGACATCATTTCGGGATGCCATATTTTTTCCCAAGATTCCTACCTCTATTTCTTTGCTTTATGATTCTTTAATTCTTTCCTAATTCGCCTTGTAGCTTTTCTTTTTCTCAATCTACAGTACATTTGTCTATGTAAATTATTTGGTTCGAAATTACTTGAACACTGATATTTGATTTAAGATTGTTTCCAAATAAAAGTTTGTTGTAAAAATTTCATCTCACAAGTTTTTTGAAAGTTTTAAATTGTTTCAATGATGTCAAACTGTTTTTTCATATGCTTTTCCAAAAAAATATGTGATGGCAATCATTCTACGAAAATATGAAGAAGTCAGTGAGACAAAAACCTCAATTAAGTTCAATAATACATATTTTCCTTAGTGCTTAGCTTCACCATAAACAACTTTTATAGGTCTTAGACCTAAATCTATTATTACTTTACCACATATGTGACAAAATCATTTAGCTTATATCAAAACACTATTTATAAGTCTTTTTTTTGTTTTAATTTCTAATGCGATATTAATATTTATTTATTATTACGGGCTCAGACAACTTATTTCGTGTTATACATTGTGTTGTATGTTTTATGTCCTTTGAGGTTCAAGTGTTAGATTGTAAATACTGGTGCGATTTAATCTTAGATATGAGTGTAATTTATAAATATAGAACAATTTCATGTTATGATATCATTGTCTTTCAAAGCTAGAATTTAGTAGTTCCAATCCCAAAATATTGAATAAAGTAGACATGTTTTAAACGCAAATAGTATATAGATACTATAGGGTGTCATAAATAACAACAACAATAATATGCAAATGAGCAAAAGTATAATTCAAACTATCAAAACAATGTCCTAGAAACAAATGTGAAATTCACCTTACCATCTTCACTAAATTTACGTAAAACCTAAAAATATATAGATAATCTTAATAACAAGTTATCGGCTATACTTGCTAACGATAACAATAAATTTTAGTTTTTAATTTATCTATCAACTTAAGTTGTTTATTATTTATATATAGTTTTTTTTTTTTTTTTTTTTTGCTTAAGTAGCTATCATCTCTTTACATGGCCACGGTCATTTTTAATAGCACTATGGGAATATTTCTTGCATACAGTGTCAATATTTTATATCCCACATTCGCCAACAGGATATGATTGATGACAATTTTTGTTAAAATAAAAGAAATATTGCTCAAATAAATTACACTGACCCACTCTCCAAAGAAGTGCAGCAATCAAATTAGCCAAAAGAAAAAGGGAAAACAAATTGGTGGTAGATCCAAGAAGAATATTATTATGAAGTAATTGTATTAAAGATTTTTTTTTTTTTTAAAAAAAATTTGCTTCCATGAACACAGACCAAAATTTTAATCCACTCTACTATTCATATGTGAATGCAGTTTCAATTTTAATCATTGGACTAGAACATTTATTTGTATAATTGAAGAGTTGGGATGCAAGTTTTGATCATAATTGTCACACTTAAAGAGCATGTTCAATAATTTTTTCCCATTTTTCGATCCCCAAACTCTCTTACGAGGGATCTATAGTTTTTTTTCTTCAATCATCTTCCATATTTTCCATTTCCCAAATCAATTCACTCTAAAAATAATAATATTTTATTATTAAACTAAAAAAAATAACAAAACATAAACTAAAAATTATAAAATAGCAAAAAGTAATATTATTTTACTTAATTTTCTAAAAAGTAATAATATTTTATTCAATCTTCAAAATGGAGAATGGATCATTCCCCATATATGGGGAACCTCATTTTAGAGATATATCATATGAGAAATGGTTGGATTTGACTATTCCCCACATTCATTTCTCATTTTGGAAAAATTTCCAAAATGGAGAACCATTGGAGTTAAACATCACTTTTAACTCATTCAATGGACTATGATATATAATTGCATTTTTTATCTTCTGGTATCAAATTACTTATTGGTGTTTTGATACGATTACTTTATTTATTTTGAAGATAAAAAATCAACGACAATCACAACAATTAAACTAAATTGACTTCAAGTATTTAATCACAAGTGCTTTTATCTACTTCGGAGTTAAAAAGTTATTAGCAAACAAGTGCAAGTCTAATGGTTTCCCATTTTGAGGAATGAATATGGGGAATTCTCAGATCCAATCATTTCTCATATAGTATATCCCAAAATGGGGTTCCCCGAATATGAAAAACGATCCATTCCCTATTTAGAGAATTGAATAAAATATTATTACTTTTTGAGAAATTGAATAAAATAATATTACTTTTATTTTTTTATTATTTTTAGTTTTTGTTTTGGGGAATGGAAAATAGAGAAGATGGGTGAGAAAAAAAACTGTTGATCTTCCAAAATGGAGTTTGAGAAATGAAAAATGGGAAAATGATTGGATTTGCTCTTAATAGCAATTATAACAACTAAACCAAACAAGTCATATATGTAGGAGTTTAATAACAGATTTTCGACATTATACAATAATTTAATTGCTTATCTCTGTCAAACATTTGTTTATAATTGTTTTGAAACTCTAGTAACAAAAAAAAAACATTCAACAATAACAAAAACTAACATAAATCTCTTTACAATATTTTAAAGAGTATAAAGAATTAAAGATGCATATTCCCAAAATTTGCCAAAAAGAAAACTGTAAAAAAAGAAGGCTGTATGAAATAAATAAATAAATAAGGATAGAAAGCTGGAGGAAGTGAAGAATCTCAAGGTCGAAATTGATAGGGAATATTTGGGATCGAGGAGTAAAAGTAAAAAAATTAAAAAAATTTTGGGGGTGAAAAGGAGATTGGTTTGTGTCTAAGACAAGTTAACTTTCCTTTGATAATAAATAGTGAAAAATGGTCCTTTTAATTAAAATTTTAAAAGCAATTGATCCTTTTTCTTTCTATAGTCAGGTCCTTAATTAATTTAATTGCTTATGTTTATTAAAAAAATTTTTTTAATTGTTTGAAAGAAAAAAAATTATCAATAACAAAATAAATTCAAAAATAGCAAAAACTAACATAAATCTCTTTATAATATTGTACAGAATATAAAGAATTAAAGATGCAAATTCCCAAAATTTGCCAAAAAGAAAAGTGAAAAAAGAAGGCTATCTGAAATAAATAAACAAAGATAGAAAACTGGAGGAAGTGAAGAATCTCAAGGTCGAAATTGACAGGGAAAATTTGGGATCGAGGAGTAAAAGTAAAAGATTATAAAGAATTTGTGGGTGAAAAAGAGATTGATTGGATTGTGTCTAAGACTTCTGTTAACTTTCCTTTAATAATAAATAGTGAAAAAATGGTCCTTTTAATAAAAATTTTAAAAGCATTTGATACTTTTTTCTTTTTATTGTCAGGTCTTTGATCCATCACCTTTGCTTAAAGTCTCACTTTTGCGGCTTCTGTCTTTTTTTTTTCTCCTTTCTTTTCAATGTCATCATCATAGGAAAAAAAATTCAAAAAATAAAGAAAATTCAGAGATTATTTTTTCAAGATTTCTTGATTGAAATATTATGAGAAATTATGCACAGGACCATGAACGAATCTAATGGATTATTGGCTGTCAACTGAAGAAAAAATGATCGAAATATATTATATTTGTGTACAGATTATTGTTAACAATGTCACTAATACTGAAGTTTTTCTCAATTAAAATCATTTAGCGATGATTTTTTCTAAAAAAATCTAAAAGTAAGATTCATTTCAATACATAGGTTAGAGACAAATATTTTTGTTCATTTTTTTATCAATGCTTTCTACAATCATTTAATTGTTTTCTACATCAATTTTTTTTTTTCTTTCTGTTTTTTATTAGATTTTTTTATTTAGTAATATTTTCGACTTCAGCATGATTTAAGTTTTTGTTAGTAATTTAAATATTATAACTGTCACCTTGATCTTGTGAGTTTGCAACCAAATATTTTTGATATTTTACTTTTACAAATAAAAAATTATTTTCAGTTTCTTAATGTCTATTTTACACATGAGTTTTTGACGCGATAGTTAGTACTAGACCTGGGCACGAGCCCGTTGACCCGCGGAACCCGTCCATGCCCGCTCTTCATGAGATGGGCTTGGATAAGGTGATTGGTGATTAAGCCCGACCCGGCCCGAACCCGAAGCGGCCCGAGTAAAATATATGCCGGGCTTGGTTTTAATAATAAAACCCAAGCCCGGCCCGTCTGGTCCGAAATAATAATTATTATGT
>CATIWQ010045954.1:0-24812 GCA_949673415.1 Euphorbia schlechtendalii
TATAAGTATTGAGTGTGTTTAAAGTATTGGGAAACTATAGCCATAATACTTTGAAAGTGATCAATAAAGGATGAGGGTATTGAGAGAAAAAATCAAAAGAAAGAGAGGATAACCAATGAGTTATGCAAAAGGTGAGGAATGGTACGGAGCATAAAGTGCAACAATTCAATGAGTGAAAAAAGAAAAAGAAGCATAGCATGAAAAATGGGTGCAAAGTACAAATCTGTACTTAAAAAACATATGCTTAAAAGAAAAAAAATGAGAGAAAGTGGTATGGAGCATAAAATGCAACCACTAAAAAAAGGGGAGAGTGGTGTGAACATAAAATGCAACCACTAAGAGTGTTTAGCATCCTTGGTTACCTAAAAATTCCTTGAGATCAATCTTTTCAAAGTGTGCTCCCTTTGTCCTTTATACTTTATACTATACTTGAGAGAAGTAAATATTTTGAGTAAGCATATAACACTTATATAAAGATGCGATTCGGTTGACCCTCCATTAAGAGCAAAAGTATGCAATTAAACTATATAAATTGCACATTACTAATTTGTGGGAAATTTTGAACTTTTACTTAAACTTTATGCAACGTGGGAATGTGGTACTCACTACGATAGTCTTTCGCCAAATGAGGTACAAACTTGAATTACTATTTTATACACTTCTGTTGTGTTTACCTTGAGGACAAGGCAAAAGTTAAGTGTAGGGGTGTGATGTGTATAATTACACTTATTATCATGATATTTTTACTCGTAAAACGATATGTTTTAAAGTCATTTTATACTTAACATAAAAGATTTCACGTGGTATGTAGTTTTTTTTATGCAAGTGCAGAAACTAGGTGAATCTTGTGAGTAAAATGATCAAAGATGGAATTCTATGTAAAAGAGTGAAAAAGGTGCAAAAAGATGTGTGGAACACTAGGAATTGGCTTAGGATCGAAGTTTTCAAAGATCATCAAAGTTGCAAAGAAGAAACATGAAGAAAAGCACATGTCACGATCACGACACCCATTTGCGGTCGTGACTTGTCATTCTTCACATATAGAAAGTTAACAACCAAATATCACACTCGCGACATGTATATCACACTTGTGACTTGTGACGGTTATGGATAACTATTCTCAACTACCAACCGCCGGATAAAAATGATCAACCGCCATCAACCACCACCAACTGTTAAGTGAAAAGACACCTTTTGGAAGCAATCCAATCATGAAAAGTTTCCTATCCATTGAAGATGAAGATGAAACTTTGCATCCAATCACAATGAAGTGATGCAACCCTTCGCCAATGGACATGACTCTTTGTTTGGATAGACGTAACCCTTCGCACTCTATAAATAGGGTTCAAAACCAATCAATTTCGTGGCATATGATATGTATGGGTAATGAGTAGAGTATATGATACATGATAGAGAGTGAAGGATTTAGATTTCGCTACTTTTAAAGTGTTAGTGAGAAAAATGTATAAGTGATTCGATTCTTGTTTCGATCACTAGATTTCTCACGTAGTTCAGCGATTGTTGTATGAGTGTAATTGCAAAGCACTTATCAATAAAAGTTTCTATTCTTCAACATTCATTTATTCGATATTCACAAAGAATAGCATCCTAGTGGAGGTTCTCTACGAGTCGAGACCGAATTCAAAGTAGACACATGAATTGCGGGAATTGATGACTCCCATTAAAGAGTGGATACGGTTTGATCAACTTTAGCTTTCACTTGCATACCTTACAACTTTACTTTGTTTTCCACTTATACTTTCTATTTCGAAGTTTATGATATGTCTATGTGTCATAATGAGTATTTCATCTTGCGTCATTTATATTAATAAAGTTATATGCTTTCGAGTTGACTTTAAGAGTGATTTCAGGGTTAACAAGATTGTGTATAGTCACTGGATCTGTGATTATAACGCTGTTTAGTGAGCCAAAATTTTTGGAGTGGTAACTTGCTAAATATGGTTATGTGAGAGCGACCCGTACTAAGCATAGTATTATTGTTATCCAGGTTCTTATAAGTGTTATAATTCGTTTACCCTAGATTTATAAAAGTCATTTCATGTGTTGCTTTGCGGTGAATTATAAGATATTTGGGCGTCTAGAAACAAGTTTGTTGAAGTTATCTAGTGTTTAAAACAACTTTGAACACTTTGCATATTTTACTCTACTATACTTGTTCTTAGGGAATATCTATATGCTTTACATCTATTATATTCATGCATCTGTTCACCATTCAAAACCCTTTATCTTAAAATCATTATATTTTCTTCTGTCCCGTAACTCTAGTTGGTCCTTAGAGCCGAATTCCTTTCCTGTGGGATCGATATCTTTTAAAACTACATCGCAACTGTATGCTTGCAGTTATCATCATTTTTCTATTTGATAAGCGTACTAACAACACATGTTCATATAAAGAACTTTTATATTATCAGTAGAAAAGTGGGGAACAAGTTTTCGGCGCTGTTGCCGGGGATAAGCCTGTCGGAACGAGTGTAGCCAAAATCTTGCGAACAATCGTATCCATTGGGGAAGGTTTGCATCACTTCAATGTGATTGGATGCAAAGTTTCATCCTCATCTTCAATGGATAAGCACCTTTTCGTGATTCGATTACTTCCAAAAGGTGTCTTTTCTTTTGACAGTTTATGGCGGTTGATGGGGGTTGATCGTTTTTATCCGGCGGTTGGAAGTTGAGAATAGTTATCCACAACAGTTACAAGTCGCGAGCTCGATATATATGTCGCGATCGTGAACTTTGGTTGTTAACTTTCTGTTTGTGAAGAATGATAAGTCGCGGTCGCGAATGGGTGTCACGATCGTGACATGTGCTTTTCTTCATGATTCTTCTTTGCAACTTTGCCGATCTTTGACAACTTCGATCCTAAGATAATTCCTTGTGTTCCACGAATCTTTTTGCACCTTTTTCGCTCTTTTTACATAGAATTCCATCTTTGATCATTTTACTCCCAAGATTTACATAGTTTCTGTACTTGGATAAAAAACAACAACATACCACGTGAAATCTTTTATATGAATTATAAAATGACTTTAAACCATGTCATTTTATGATTAAAAATATCGTGATACACCACTGTAATAAACCAATATTGTTGTTTTACTACTGGATAAAACCTATAGATAAACTTAATTAATTTCATTTGGACTGTTCAATTAATCTTGTTGAAACTTACCGTGTCGCTCCCTCCTTTATTTTTCTATTTTTTCCATCCAATAATTCGATTATTTAATCAATCACAAATTTCCACTTAACTTAATTGGTCCATATCAGTGGGACTTAACAATAAATTAAGAAACTTGATGTCATTTATGTAAAGTTTTCAATTTGAGTAGTGATAATGTAAAAATTTTTCATTGAGAGACTCACTCACATAGTCAGGTATGTAACCATAATCAGATTTGTTTGTAGTCGGGGTGAAAAATTAATGAACCAAATAGGCAACAAAAAATGTAACTACTCAATGAGTATTTCACAATTAAATTTCCCTAGCAACTGATTTCAATTTTGTTGGAATTAGGTGAAGATTGCACAATAATTTTGAGTTAAATTTTTTGACGATATAAAACATGAAGGACACAATCTACAAGTCAATATTGTAGTTAGCTTTTGATCAGAGTTAATTAGACTTAATTAAGATTAGTTCAAATAGTCCTGTTAACCTAATATACTTAAATGATTATGCTATTACTAGCTGGTGTGTTAGTATAATTCAACACAGTAAGAATTGGAATAAACTAAGCTCTTATCTTATTAATATCTATGCTGAGTATTTAGAGTTATCCAGTTATAATACTATATACTTTTAACCCTATATTCTTAAAACATAATATTCCTTTTTGATACATTTCATGTCTAAAAATGATCAAACATTGAAATAAAAACATGAATAATTATGTTGTCCAAGGGAAAAGCTGTTAGTACGGAATGTCAGCATGTCAACGCTAAAATCCAAGAAAAATAAATTATCTTGCCGCATTTAAGAGAGATCGAGCTACGCAGTTCTGCTACAACTAATGCTTCAAGCATACTAGAGAATGCCACGTATTAGCATGCCCTATATAATGCAAGATTGAAGAAGATTCAAGATCAAGTCTTGGTGAGAATTTCATTTAACGATTTAATCTCGCAGATTAATAAACTAATCTCGCACATCAACTACTACAAATCTCTCTCACAATGGATTCTAAGTTGTATGAAATGGGAAGATTGAAGACCTGATGAGAAGTTAAATTAATGGATTAAACGAGTTGAAGGATAAATTTTCAGTGACTACTTAAACATTCAGATATAAATAAAAGACTGGAAGCAACACTTCAAACTTGGTGAATACACTTGAAATTTTCTAAGTGCTAAAGCTTTGCTCGGTTACTCAACAATGAAGAAATTTCCTAAAATTAGAAGAACAACCCAAATCCTTATCTCCGTTCTTCGCAAAAGTAGTTAGATAAAAAATTGTAACAAATTATATTTGTAAGGAGAAATAATGTCTTATAAGTTGTTTACCTTCATTCATTTTCAATACTTTGAGTATAGTAGTTTGAGAAGGTTACTCAAAGTGTTAAATGGTTAAATAAGAAATGAAGGCACTTGTTGTAAAGATCTACCCAGAGTGAAGGCTTCTCCGCTTGGTTAAAGGAGTTGAATTAGTGGATTGAAGCTTAAAGATGGTATATGGGGACTAGATTAGGCACATCCTGTTGAACAAGGATATATCATTGTGTTTGAATATCTTAACCCTTATCTATTTATTTCACTCTACAATTATTTGCTCAGCATGCTTCATATTTCATATATGTGTACTTTTACTAAATGTATAACTAGTCAACTCTGCTGAGTATTTGCACTCAACAAAGTCTGTCAAACTAAGTCTTAACTCAATTTATGAGTTTTGTCTATGCAATCATTTCATCATAGAAACTAACTCAACATGCTTGATAAAAGATTTTAAAAAACTTAAAAATGCCCTAGATACCAAGTTAAAACATTCACTCACCCTTCTCTGTCCGAGTTTGTTATAGTTAATCGAGACCAACAAGTGGTATCGGGGAAACTGCTTAATCTTAAGATTTCATAGTCTTAAGTTAAAGTTTCAATGGATTTTAACAAATCTTTTATCCCTGGTAGCTCATAGACATAACTCCTTAGAGAAGGAATGTATGTTATCAAACCTCCATTGTTTGATGGCCATCATTATACTTTTAGGAAAATAGGATGAAAATTTTCATTTAATCACAAAGCATGCTAGAAAGAATCACTATTGAAAATGGCCCCCGTATAACAACTAAAGTAAGAAAAGGTCAGAGATATCCAATTGATCCCGAGAACTATGACAATGCTAATTCTAACTTTTGAAGGAGAATGCATTTGTAATTAATTGCTTACACTGTGCTTTAAATCTTATAAAGTTCAACAGAATATGAGGATGTGAAATAATACATGAGATGTGGAAGAAGTTAGAGGTAGCTTATGAAGGGAAAAACAAGGTAAAGGAGACTAAGATCAACGTGATGATCAAACAATATGAAATTTTCTAGATGGAGCCTAATGAAGGAGTCCAAAGCATGAGCACTCACTTTGTGAACACCATAAATGAGTTAAAGAGGCTTGGAAAGAGTTATAGTGAAGAAGAAATATTCAAGAAGATCTTGAAAAGTCTCACCAAAGAGTGGGACTCAATCAAGAGTGTGATGATGAAGTTCACGATTTGAAGACTTATAAGTTTGATGAAATAATAGGAACTCTACTCAATCAAGAAATTTCCTTATGCAAGTACGATGAAGATAACAAGAAAACAAAAGCAAAGAGAAAAAAAATCCAAGGGATTGTTCTTAAAGCTAATTTATCTAGTGATGAGGATGATGATGATTCTGATGAAAATATAAATTGTTGACTAGAATGTTAAAGCGCTACATGTAGAAAGATGATAAGTTTAGAAAGAAGTTTTCTAAATGAAACCAAGAAATGAAAGAGATGATAAAGGCAAAAAGGAATGAAACAAAGACATCAAATGGTTTAGGTATGGAGAAAAGGGACACATCTAGGCTGGCTATCCCAAAGCAAAGAAAGACAAATTCAAGAAGTTTAGTACGAAGGAGGTATCACATGCTACTACTTGGAGTGACTCTGAGATTGAGGACTCATTTTCAAATGAAGATACAACTGATTCTACCAATATTTATCTTATGGAGATTGATGACAAGCCTAACGATAACTCAACAAGTTCTTCAAAGTCAAATTCTACTGCTGACAAAGACGGTGAGAAAGACAAAGTGGATAATGATAATGAGTTAAATACTCAACTACCTTTGTCTTGTAATGAAATTGTTATGGAAAGGTATGACATGTCATAAGTCTTTGTAGACATAAAAATTGTCACAACTCTCTTGTTCAAGGTCTAAAGTTCAATTTACTGAGCGTTTCTCAGCTGTGTGACAAAGGTTGAAGAGTTACTTTTGACTCAGGTGGATGTTTAGTGATTGATATCAAGACTAATTCAACTATTCTCCATTCTCCTAGAATTTATAATGTTTATATGATTTATCTATCCCCAAAATCAAGCAATGTTTACTTGGTTTCGCAAGATGAAAACTCTTAGTTATGATACACTTAGCCATATTTACATGAAGAATCTGTCAAAAATAATAAAGAGAGAACTAGTCAATGGTCCTCCTTATATCTGCTTTGAAAATGATAAACTTTGCTCAGCATGTCAGTATGGAAAGAAGTTTCAAAATTCATTCAAACAGTTGATGATATCTCTTCGAAGCATCCACTAGAGTTAGTGCATTTGGATCTTTTTGGACCAGTTCAACTAGCAAGCTTGGATGGTAGAAGATTCACTCTTGTTATAATGGATGATTTCACTCGATTCACATGGGTAGCCTTGATAACCAACAAATATGAGACTTTCGAATTCTTTTCTATATTATCTTACCTAATTATGAATGAATAAGGAATGAGAATCATTAAGATCAGAAATAACCATTGAAGAGAGTGTGAGAATATGTTCTTTGAAGAATTTTATTCAAGGCATGGAATAAATCACAACTTCTTTGTACCCTATACACCACAGTAGAGTGGAGTTATTAAGGAAAGAGAAGATTAGTTATTGAGATTGTTAGATCGATGCTAATGAAAATAACTTACCAAAGCACTTTTGGGGAAAAGTTATCAACACAACATGTTATATCCTTAATAGAATCTAATCCGTCTATTTTGGAGAAAACACCCTATGAGCTTTGGAAATGGTGTAAGCCAAAAGTTTCTCATTTTAGATCATTTGGATTTTAAGTGTTTTATTTCAAATATTAAGGAGAAACTAGTCAAATTTGACCCAAAATCAGATGAAGGAATTTTCTTGGGTCACTTAGCAATCAATAGAGTGTATAAAGTCTTTGTAAAAAGGAATGAAATTCTTGAAGAATCTACGCATGTGAGGAGGATAACCTGTTGCTAGAAGAAATGAAGATGATGATGTTCACAAATTAATTAATGTGTTTAAGATTCCTAGCTTAGCACTAACAGATTATCCAAACAACATCAAAGAAGATAATGATCATATTTAAGCTATCAATTTAAACGATGACCAAACTTAGCAACAACAAACAAGTATGGAGATTTAAGTAGCAAATCCAAATCTTCTAAGAGAGATTAGAATCACGATCATCCCATTGATTGCATTATTGAGGATGTCCATACTCCAGTATTGATAAGAGGTCAGCTCAGCAGAATGATAAGTCATCCAACATTTATCTCATTAATTTTACTCAAAAAGTATGAAGATGCTGAGTTTAATGACTATGGTTGATAGCTATCCAAGAAGATCTTGTTCAATTCAAGCAAAATGAAGTATGAGATTTGGTTCCCAAGCTAAGAGGGAAATTAATAGTCAGAAATAATATCATTTACAAGCATGTTTAATTGGATCTCATTTAACTAAACAAGTACAGTTTTTAGCTAGGTCTTCATTGTTTTTCAAGTTTCTTTTTAGAAGGAGAAGACCTTCTATGCTGAGCTATACAGTGGCAATGGCGTGATGCTCAAGGAGAACCAGCAGCCGATTGGAGTAGTTGGAGCAATTGGTGACATCACTGGAATTAAGAGAGGAGCTCGTTGGGGGAATTTAAAATCTTTTAATAAAAGTTAACTTAGTTACTTTTTAGTTAACTTTTTGAGCAAGTGGAGATTTTATATTATTTTGTGGACAAATATCTAGATATTTTCTTGAACTTTTGGGGATGCTTATTCAGATTTATCTTTTGGGAAATTGGGAGGACATATAATTAGCCTCTCTTTCTCAAAAGTTAATAATTATCAATCTAATTAATACTCTCTTCATTTTTTGCCATCACTTCTTCTTAAGCTACCATATTTATGTTTTTTATTTTTATGCTATTAATGAGGACGATGAGTGAGTAGTTTCCGAACAACTGAAGTCGGCCCTTATAAAGTAGTCTGAGGAGATCTTCCCATAGCTTTGTAAAGTATGATTTCTTGCTTAGTTTGAATGATTGTGTGAATGAATGTTTATTTGTTAAACTTGAAAAAAGATCTAGTTCTTACTTAGTGTTAATTAGTAAGGACCGAAAGGGGACCTAACTATAAAGACCTTCACACACACACATAATGCATGAGATCGAGAGATAATTGTATGTGTGCCTTGGGTTTCCGTTATGTGAATGCTTGACTATCCTTAATGCTACTTTGTTATTCATATGAATGACCGAGAGGTGAAGTGTGTTTAGCATAGTAAGAAACTAAGTTAGCTTAGGCAATTTGGGGAATTGAGAGTTAAGAGACCTCAGAGTTAAATTACTTTGCAAGGATTTATACTCATTGCTAGGGAAGATTGCTTTATACTGTTCTAGGGTAGACTAAGCTTGAATCTTGATTTATTAAATTAAAATGAACATGTCATTTAAGTTTATAACTTTTTAACTGTCAATAACCTTCAACAATATCCCCTTTTCATGAAGTTACCATCTCATATTCATTAGCCCGTTTATCATGAAAAGTAAAAAATTAACATAAAGTATTCCTTGTGGGAAACTATGCTTGTGCTTGCTACTCTTACAAACTGACAGTAGTATACTTGCTGGGTGTAGAAGTCTATTATTAGAACCAAAATGGGTATTCAAGAACAAGCTTGATAAAGATGATAATGTTACCCGAAATAAAGCTAGACTCGTTGCCCAAGGCTACAATTAGCAAGAATGAATTAATTATAATGAAACTTATGCTCCAGTAACCAGAATTGAAGTAATTAGGATTCTTTGCACTTTTGTATTACATATGAACTTCAAATTGTTCCAAATGGATGTTAAGAGTGTAATTTTGAATGGTTATATTCAAGAAGAAGTTTATGTGCACAAAGCCCCCTATTTTGAAGACTCAAAGCTTCCAGATAATGTCTACAAGTTGAAGAAAGATTTATATGGATTGAATTAGACACCTCATGATCGGTATGAAAGACTAATTAATTTATTTTGGTCTTGAAAAGGCTATGTTCGAGGAAAAGCAAACACAACTTTGTTTATTAAGAGCAACAAGAATGATGTGTTGCTAGTCCAAATCTATGTTGATGATATTTTTTTTGGAAAAATTGATGGACTTTTCAAGGAATTGAGTAAGCAGATGAAAGGCGAGTTCGGAATGTCAATGATGGGAGAGTTTAATTTCTTTAAAAAGAACCAAGTAACTGCATTCACCCCCCCTCTACTCAATTATTTAAGCTAACGAGGACCAACAGAGTTAATGAGGCTTAATTAAGATAAGTTTTACTAGTCTTGCTGACCTAGTAGACTTAGATGATGTTGTTAATATAGGATGTTAGGTTAGTATAACTCAACACAATAAGAATTGAAATAACCTCAACTCTTGACTTCTTAATATCTATGTTGAGTATTTAGAGTTATCACGTTATAACAATGTATGCTTTAAACCCTTTATTCCTAGAATGAAATATTTCTTATTTACACATTTCAGGTCTCAAAGATTATCTAACACTAAAATAAAAAAGGAAGAATTATATGGTCCGAAAGAAAAGTTGCCAATGCAGAACCTCGGCATGTCAACGCTAATCCAAGAAAAATATACTGTCTCACCGTATTTCAGAGAGAGCCGTGCAATTTTTCTATAACCATTACTTCAAGCATATCAAAGAATGCCACATAGCAGCATGCCCCATATAGCGCGATTTTGAATCAGATTCAAGATCAAATCTTGGTGAAAATTTTATTCAACTATTTAATCTTGCAAATTAATGATTAATCTCGCACATCAACTACAAACCCCTCTCACAATGGATTCAAAGCTGTCTTAAATTGAAAGATTTTGAAGATCTGACAAGAAGATAATTTGAAGGATTAACAAGTTGAAGGAAAAGTTTGTAACGACTGCTTCAACATTCATCTATAAATAAAAGAATAAGTGTTTCAAACTTGGTGAATACACCTGGAATTTTTGAAGTGCTAAAGCTCTGCTCAATTACTCAGGAACCAAGAAATTTCCAAAATTAGAAGAACATCCCAAATCCTAATCTCCATTCATCGGAAAAGTTAGTTAGATAAAAAATATAATAAATTAGATTTGTAAGAAGAAAAAATGTCTTTTAAGTTGTTTACTTCATTCATTTTCAATACTTTGAGTGATAGCTGTTTGAGAAGGGTACTCAAAATGTTAAAGGGTTAGATAAGCGAGGAAGGTACTCGTTGTAAAAATCTACCCATTATGAAGGCTTCTTTGTCTGGTTAAAGAAGTTGAATTAGTGGATTAAAGCTTAGAGACAATATTTGATTCTCTTAACCCTTATCTCTTTATTTCACTTTGCAAGTATTCGTTCATCATGCATCATCTATCATATCTGTGTACTTTTACTAAGTGTATAATTAGTTTGTCTTTGCTGCATTTCATCATAAAAAAATAACTCATCACGCTTAGTAAAAGATTTTAAAGAACTTAAAAGTGATCTAAAAATAAAGTTAGGACGTTACTCCCCATCTGCCCGAGTTCATGATAGTTAATAGTGACCAACAGTTTTGATTCTTCCTGTTTATTTCAAGAAATCAGCTTCTGAATTTCCTCTGAATTCCATCAAATTTCCATGTCTATCATTGGCACAGATGAATCTTACTTATAGATGATTTATCAAGTGACATGTCTCTTCACGTAACATTATGTCTTTTCATAAAACGATATGTCTCTTCATGACTTAACATGACTTTTCATGAAACAATGTAACGTTTCATGAAACAATATTACTTATCATAAAACATAATACCCTTAAATGAAATAAGGTGACTATTCATCAACATACGTGTCTTTCCATGAACCATTATGTATTTTCATCAAACAAAGTGTCTTTTCATAAACCAACATGTAATTCCACAAAATAACATGTATTTTTATGAAATGACATGTCTTTTCCATGTACATCTATAAATACATCTTATGTCATTTTAATTTAAACACCTCTCCCATAGTTAAATGACTTAAGAATTTACACTTTGTTCCTAATACTCTAAATTATCTAACAGTCCTCCCCCATTTAGAGTATTTTAGGAACCGAAATACTACATACAAAAATCCACAATTTATGTTAGCTTCCACCTAGTATAACACACATTTCAAGCTAATCATATTTGATCGGTGTCACTAAGGATTGAACCAAACATACATAAAAAGATTAATGAGAGACGCTATACACATAAATCAACTCCTTCATTCATGTGCTCGTATCTATTTAAATGTGTTTCAAAGTCCTGCCTTAAGTGACTTTTTGAAGCGGCTCACTTCACACTTGCAAAGGTAAGTCTCTCTTAAACGTGCTTTGTGACTAGCATCTCCAAGAGACTAATTAAGAATTTAGTCAAACTCTACGGATCATATTAAATGGTTTCCAATCATGAAAGAGATTAAATCTTATTGAACTTAGTACCCGATGTTTACGAGCATAAGTTAAGATTTACTTATTATGATCATATCCATGATAAGTCGTTGGACATAACTATGTCTCTACCCAACGTATCTTGACCTACTATCATAAACTTGGCTATAAACTTTTACTAACATATCCTTACTTTTCATATAATTGAAACCATAACTTATGGTTTTTTATTTATCAAACTCATCACCAATGAAACTAAATGATAATATATGCCTTTTAAACTATCATAGTTCAAAAAGTAATTTGGCATAACCACTGTAACTACAACCTTTCACTACTAATTTATGGCCAATATATATCTTTGTCAGCTTATACATCAACTAATCATGTATTCCACACTAGTAATGCCAACTAGTATAACATTCACTTTCAATACCAAAAGAGACTTACGATAAATACAGTAAAATCATTACACTTTCTTTTGGCTTTCAAAGATCAACATAAGTTGTTAAATAATTATTGCATCTAAGTCCAGTGAATAACCATCACCCATTTGTTATTATTAACATCGTATTATTTCAATATTTAGAGGAGAATAAATGCATTTATCAATTCCTTAATAACAATTTCACAAAATTTACCTTATCAAACTTGTTCCAATACTTATGGAGTTTTGATCTATATAAAGATCAATATCCTGAAACTTGCACATTCATTAATTTCATGAAGCATAATCTTGATCCATCTGTAATTTCATAAAAAAATTAATAATATGCAACAATAAAAGCCCGAAACACGCGAGTATACACAAAAGATTCAACAAGCAAGCGACAAACTGCTAATAATATTCTGCCGCGGACAAACACGTCCTATGCAAATCTGATGATAAATTTAACGGTCAAAGAAAAAACACATATGTTTTGAACCCGGTCACCAAATTTCATGACGATCCGTTGGTTAGATTTTTGGTGATCTTCACCAAAATAAGGGTAGGCAGAATAAGAAAAAACGAAAGAAAATAATCTTTATCTTTTTTCCTTTCTTCATTTCTCTCATTCTTCTTTTTGTAATGTAATTTTATATTATTATCATTGACTTTTATCGAGAAGAATAAATAAAAATATATAATTATTTTTTAATAAATTTATACTCAATATATAATTTCATACATTGTAACTTGAGTATACGATAAACTAATCAAAATTACTTATTATTCGATTCTTATGATTTCATTATTCAAGTTCTTTCCTTTCCATTTAAAACCACGAAGCATCTGAAACAAACTCCTTTGAACATGTCTCGTGTGTGAAATTTCGTCATCATTTCCTTCACACTAGCTATGAATAATGTTTCTTAAAGATTGTTGGAAAATATTTGGTAGTAGGGATGCTAGGAAGTAAATTGATTACAAATGTAAAAACGAATTCGTTGCAATCTTGATCACAACAAAAATAACTAAATTAAAACCTAATCTTCAAGGCATGCTAATTAATTTCTCTTAAGCAATATTTCCTCCATGCAAAGCAGTAGGATTTGTACCCGAAATTTGCTTATGAGATACAATAGAGATATCAATTCACATACTTGCTTTCGTATGTAAAAAGCTGTAATACATTTGTTGTAGGAATAAGAGTTTATGTATATAAGATTAGAAAACAAAAATATCTTAACACTCACTTCCTATTTATTTCACGAAATCGGCTTCAGAATTTTCTTTCAATTTTATCAAATTTGCATGTTTATCATTAGCAAAAATGAATCCTATTTATAGATGATTTATAAGGTAACATGTCTCTTCACATAACATTATGTCTTTTTATGAATCAACATGATTTTTCATGAAAAATGTAACTTTTCATGAAACAATATATCATACATGAAATAAGATTACTATTCATTTGTCAACGTGTCTTTCTATGAACCATTATGTTTAATCATGAAATAAAATGTCTTTTCATGAACCAACATGTATTTTCACAACATAACATGTATATTCATGAACTGACACATTTTTCTATGTACATCTATAAATACATCTCATGTCATTTTAATATAAACAACTCCTCCATAATTAAATGACTTATGAACATACACTTTGTTCTTAATACTCTAAATTATCCAACAATTTTTCTTCTATTGATTTTATTTCAATTTATTTTATTTTTATAAATTTAGTACTCTCTATTTTCACTTGTGTTTTTTTAATGTGATATTGTGTTCGATATATTTAAAAAGAACAAAAACACATTTAGAGAAATACATTTAGTACTCTTCATTTTTCACTAATGTTCATATTGATGATATTTTCATTTGGTCTAATACATTAGTTACACCTCCAAGTTGCCAAGAAAAGTCATATGTCACCCCAATCTTTTCCATGTTACACATAACTCCCTCAAGTTGGCAAAAATGTGCAACATAATCCCCTGAAGCGGACTTGCCCATTCTCAGACAGGAGAGTGTGATACACTCACGATGATGTGGTATAACGATGTTCAATATAGAAAAGTCAAACCAATCTTTCGACACGTGACATGCAATACAAAATTTCAAAAAAATCCTTTAAACAATCTCATTCAAATCCATAACTAATCAAAATTTTCAATTATACAATAATTTCCCTACCCAAAATCTATGAACACTAAAATCAACAAATACAAAATTCATAAACATATATGATCTCCTCCAACACCCATTGAAACTGTTTATCGGCGAAAAACACCGTATCACCTTATCATTGATTTTTTCTTCAACTAGGCAACAAAACTTGCAAGAGAAAATAAAGTTTACCTGCTCCATTTGTTCGTCTCCGTCATCAAAAAAAATCTTGGAGCTAGTATTGGATGATACTAACCAATCAATTTTAAATTTCAATCATCTAATAGGAATTATATACTGGATGCAAACTTCCAAGTATTGTTTTGCTTTCTCCAGTCAACCAATTAAAATTAGAATTTAAAAGTGTTAAAAACAAATTCAAAAGAACATAATTTAAAATAGCTTCAGTTGTCGTGAGGCACGAATTCTGAAACTAAGGACCTGTTTGGTATTGCTTTTTAAGCTGCTTTCTCAATAAATTGCTCTTACAAACTTTTAATAAAATTACATATTTTAGCTTTGAACACCACATTTTGGCCCTTTTTACTATATAATTAGGAATTGTCTAACTTATTTTTTTCAAAATCAACTCTGCTGTTTATAGCAAAAGCTTGAAAATGGAGCTTTTTGGAAAAGCAGCCTGGGAAAGCAATCTCAAACTGGCTCTAAGAAACTTAAACAAGTAGCAAGGAGTCATTAGTAGAAAGAAGCTCCATCTCCTTGGATTAGGTAGCTGTATATGCAGTGACGGAGGCAGACTCTGAACATCGGTGGGGCTTTTTTTTAAGCGGGAAATAGATGGATGTTAGACCGAAAAAGCAATTAAGGTAGTGAATTTTTTTTACGAGAGTGATTGAGTGAAGTGATATATTATTTAGGTGATATAATATTTAATAATTGTAGTTAGCGAAAGAGAAACATGACGTGCAATCGTCAAACCCTATTATGATTTTATAATCGTCACCTAACTATGTTAATTTTAAAGAATGTTAACATTTCAAAACCGAAAGAAAACTCATAAAAATAAAAGAAGAAAATGAATGAAAATATGATTTTATAAAAAGATAGTATTTAATATGATGTCTCACAAGTTTTGTAATTAGAAAACATTTATGTTGAATATATGTTAAAAAATTATAAAAGCTTATTTAAGGAAGAAAGAAAGACAATTAGACGCAAAAAGAGGAAAAAAGCATAAACTAAGTTAAATTTATCGGAACCAATGATGATAAAAGTAATGGATTTACCAATGACTGGTGGGGCATGGATGATAGACCGATAACGATAAAAGAAGAAATTATGTTTGATATTTAATAATTATATCATTTAAAATGTTTCTCATGTATTTTATATTGAATGATTAATAAATACACTAAGTTTGATATGTTGAATGGATTTTAAATATACCATTCATTAATTTCTATTTTCACTTTACATAAGTATATAAAATTTTAAGGAAAATTGAAACAATATACTAAAAATAGATAAAAAAAAAAAAGAAGAGTGAAAAGTCAAATAAAGTGAAAAAAAATATGTGTTCATAAGGATTTGAAATATATTTAAGGTAGATAAAAAGAGGATATGAAATGAAAAGAAAAAAAAAAACTAAAAGAGAATGTGAGAAAACATAGTAGAGGTGAGAAAAGTGAAATGACATGGATTGAACCATTAAGGTGCAATAGCATCACCGTGGACACTTCCTATTATGTGTTTCAATTTAACACTTATATTTTATATATATTATTCCCAACACTGCTCAATATAAATAGAATATTCCGGTACCCCACCACCCCCACCCCCTCACTCTGCTCTGTGTACATGGCATTATAAGGCATCTAGGATGAATAGCCGGTAATCGGAGAGAGGAAATGTGATAGTTGGAGAAGGATAAGTAGCAACAAGTGAGTGAAGAAGATGAAATGAATTGGAGTAATAATCATCATTGTTGGAATCTTTTAGCTAAATTCGACATATCACTGACAAGAAATCTCATATTTAATTTTTCCTTGGATGATTTATTAAGAGGGGAGAAGGGCGAGAGTGATGTTATTAGTCCTTTTCATTTTATATACTTATTCTATTTAGGTTTGTTAGATATTTAATTTTGTGCTGTTTACTTAAAAAAGCAATTCACTCTTAGGAACATTGACTGTTTAGAAGATAGACAAGAAAACTATCAATTCCGTGCAGGTTTTATGTGTATATGAATAAGTTGAAGGATAAAAATATGATAGTATAATTGGTGAAATGCCAAGAGTATTTTATAGAATGATTTACAAAATGTTGCATGTTTTTTTTGGTTTTTAATTACAAGGAATAATCTATTATAATCAATGTTATTGAAACCGGAACTGGACCGTCCGGTTGAACCGGTTGAATCAGGAACCGGCAATAAGTCTGGTCCGGTTGAATAAAAATAACGGGTTTATATAAAACCGTTCAAGACCGGTTCAAATCGGAAAAAACCGGTAAACCAATGAACCGGTCAAACCCCGATTTTCTATTACCATGAAAATTATTTAATTTTATAATTAATGTATTTAAACTTTTTAAGGTAAATTATTACTTTTTTTATGGAATAGATTTTATTAGTATCTAAAATTTTTAATTATTTTTCTAAAATCATTGATCATATTAAATGTGTCATAAAAATATAAATAATGGTTGAACCATGATTGAACCCGGTCGAACCTATAAAACTGTGAACCAGTTACTTCACCGGTTCAACGTCCGATCCGGTTTCGATAACATTGATTATAATATTGATAAATGTTACAACTAATTTTTTTTTTTAAAAAAAAAAAAGCAAAATGAGAGCATATACAACTGCTAAATTATTGAAATGGGGTAAAAACCCATAAAAGGAGCTTTTGATATTATTTGTCAAGTAAAAAGGAAGAAGTCAAAGGCTCGAAATCATGAAGAATTGTTATTTGATTGATAAATCCATTCCACCAATTCATGTTTCTTAATGGTAAATGCTATTCATTTAGAACAGCATAGACAATTTCTTACTTTCACCCAAAAAAAAAGTCAGCAACTTCAAAAATAACATAATAAAGAATGAAGTATTATTTGGTGTCAATTAAGTGAATCTTTGTCCAGTATCATCAAATCCTTTATCTTGTATTAGATGCAACTGCTCTGGCCCAATGCTTCAATTGCAATTTAATGTCTTGTGTTGAATTTTTGCTGGCCCAAATGGGAATTGGAGGTGTTGCACAGTTTCTTACATAACAAGCCCTGTTTACCTTATAAGCTTCATCTGAGTTTTTCTTGTCTTGTAAACCAGAAAGAACAGCAACCACATTTGGGTTCAGGTATTTCTGGTTAAATCTGAATCCTAAATCCTTAAACCCTTGTACTTCTTGGGGTTCTAGATCACTCAGGCTTTTCTTGAATTCCTTTTGATTTTGGTATCCCATTTCCCTCAAGTTCCTAGCTGATCTATCCCTCTGCATACTCATCCCCTGCATACATGCACACCAACTGTTTGTGTTAATTCCTGATGAAACAAAATTATTTTCTACTGTTCGAATTTAAAGGGTATTTATGAAATTCAAAAGGGTGTTCAAAAACACTAAATTTATACACATCTTCTCCATGATTCATTGAAATTTGATCAGAATTGAAAAAAGGTGTTACCTTTGAAGAATGAGAGCGAGGGGGCAAGATTTCCGGCGAATTCGAGATTGCTTCGCGAATCAATCTGCCCATCGAAATTTCAGAGTCAGTATCTTCTTCTTCTTGATCAGTAGCAACTTGTTGTAACCTTGGGGATGGTAAAGATGGTGTTCTAAGTAGCTTGTGCTTTGCTGATGATTGAGGTGTCATCAGCTTCTGCCTTGGAAACATGCTTTCTTTGCATACAACATTGGCCACCGCTTGTTCTTCATTGGGTTTTTGAATCAAACTTAAATCTGATAACTGCCTGTTGAGTTTGCTGATTTTTCTGCAACTTCTTCTAGTTTGATCTTTGTGTTCTTGTGGCCTCCCAATACACGGCGGCAAAGACGGTGTCCGGCTCAAATTAGCAGCAGCAACTTTATCGTTCTTGGATGAACAATTGTCTGCTAAAAGTGTTCGATCGAAATTTGGTGAGGGATCAGAGTAGCACCTTGGCATTAATCCTGCTGGTTTTGTGCTAAAAACTTGCCCAAAGAACCAACTTTGCTCCAATAGATCTTCAACATTATTGTCAAGCTTTTCATCTTCCTTAGGAGGAGCGGGAGATAAGGAAGAGGGGTTAAAAGGGTCATCATCAGAAGAATCCATATCTGTATAACAAAAAAAGAGAGAGAGAGAGAGAGATGGCAATCAAGAAAAGGATTTTGTTTTACTTTATATTCTGTTGTTGTTATCTAATCTAATAATGTAAGGTAATAGATTGGCATTAAGAGTGGGGTTGGAGTAGGACTCTCGCCCCATCCCATGTGCCTTCCCTCTTTTTTATTCCTACAAGTCAAAACACCCCTAAACTATTATCAATTTCACTATTAGTCCCTCCATTAATTATTTCAACACATTGAGTACAGTAGCAGGAAACGATCTCTATAAGCTTTTATAGTTTATTGGATCAGCACACATATTATTAATCATACTTCCACCAATTAACAATCCCCAACTATGTTTGCCATAGCTCGCATTAGACCGATAAAATTATATATGTAGTAAAACAAGACTATTTTATACAGCGAAGCAATCCGAACTTTTGAAAAGTCTAGAGAAGTGACAAGTCTATCAAAATGTACATTTCAGTATGTTAGTGTGTAGAATAAATTGATGAAAGGACTAAACGTAATATTTAGGAAAAGCTGGATTGTGCCTTAAAATATATGGCTAATGAGATGAAAATGCATATAGTTTAGTATAATTTCGAATAATTAAAATTGGAACAACTAAGAAAATAACAAGAGTATAAGGGGCTTTGATTGATTAGCCGCAAGACCATCTCATGACAGCACACTGCCCATGTGATTGCCTTTCTGCCATGTTTTTTTTCCTTTGTTTTTCTTGTGACAGCTATTTATTAGTAATTTATTATACACAATAAAATCAATAATAATAATAGTAATTTACTACTATTATACAACGTAATTCCAATAAAACTAATCGGACAGACAAAACTGAGCAATATAAGACGGACAGCACAAATCTTCTTTTACACAATCATTGGCTGATACCTTTAATATTTGCAGAATAATCTTTTATGGTAGAATTTCTTCAATTTTCTATTTCAGTTCTCTTCTTAACTTCTTTTCTTGAGATCAACTCAGCCAACTGTGTGCTCATTAATTTAGTATTCTGTAAGGGTTGGTTTGCAAAATTTGTATTGGATTCAGATTTCTACCATCAAGATTGATTTCGAATGCTCCTATAATGAATAGGAGTGGAATTAGAAGTGCTTTTACAACAATATTTCGTTTTTATTATAAATCTTATCTCAGTAGGATTCTTATAATCTTATCCATTAAGAATGAAGTCATTATGTTACGTATATTTGTTTCTTGAAAGGATAATATTCATTCAATTGACTTTGGACGAAAAAAACGGATTTTGTGTATTTTATTAATAATTGCATCTTTTGAATAATAAATGTCACATTATTCAGTTAAGCAGATTTCTTTTTGAAGAACTAGAGGTTAATGTTTTTATCGGTGGGATGAAACTAATCAAATTTTATTAACAGAGAAAAATGAGTACATAAAAGGAAAGAAGGAAAACCCGAAACTAAAACAAAATAAAACTAAGCAAAACTGTAACTTTCTCTGGAACATAAATCAAATCAATAAAATTCTACATAAAAGGCGGAACCGAATGCCACCAATTTTCTAAGGAAGATAGACAAACATAACCTGCTAAGGCATACGCAATGACATTGCCTTCACGATAGATATGTGAGACAACTAAAAGCACACCATTGAGCATCGGTATACAATCTTGACACTCCTACCGAATGAATGATCAGTGGGACATTGAGAATTTTTGTGAGAAACATTTTTTCAACATATTTCGAATCGCATTCTAAAGTAAATCACCCTTTAGTAAAGGCGAGATTGACCGCATACATGGCTGTTTTTATTTTTGAAACAAATAAAAAAAACTAAATAATTGTTCATAGTTGCATCTAATGATCTAATGAATGTAATTAAATTTCTCATTATTCAATAACACAAATAACAAACTAAAATACTCGTTAACACATTTTCATTAACCTATTTCACTTTTAGTTCTTACTTCTTAGGCTATGTTTTCCTTTCCACTGAAATTCAAATCCATTCCATTCAGTTTAAAATCATTTTTTAAATACGAATAACAATAAATGAGAAATAATAAGATGATGTCAAGATGAAGGTGAAATAATAATTATTGACAAAAAAATAAGATGAATTTTAAGGAAATGAAAAGAAAGTGAGGTATTGGATTTGAGAGGAATGTAATAATATTTGAATTATGATGTTCGGGAGAGACACATAAGTCTTAAAAAAAGTGTAGTATAATTACATATACATTATAATTACATATACATTCTTTGAATATAAAAGTTGAGAAATTAGTTGAATCGGTAAAATAAGATAAAAGAAAGTACATAGTTGAAAAGAAAATTAAACTCATTCAAATTGGAAATTTGGCTTCTAAAAAGATTTGGTCGGAATTATATTACATTGAATTTCACTTAGATAATTGAAATTCATGGTTGCAATCAGTAAAATTTGATGGGATTTTTAAACTAATCCATGAAATGGACTTTATATTCTAGGTTCATAGAACCTAATTTAAAAGGCCCATAAAATTAGAATCAAATTGTAATATTACGCAATGAATAAAAGGAGTTGAAATCCTGATTTCATTCATTCTTAAAAAAAAAACTAACAGCTTTCCGGGAATTTGTAAAGAATGACTGGATATTAGATTAAACAAAAAATATGTTTTAAAAAACAATTAATTGTTAGAAATTAATAAGAATCAACAAAAATATACAATAGATAAATAGATAGAAATAGATAATAACAAGGATAAAGAGAAAGTAACATGTAATTTCATCATTCTTCATTCTTATTCATGAATACTAGTCTCTATTTACAGACCAACACATGAAAATGTAAAGACATAAGTTACATAATACTAATTGAGATTTATTATGGCTATCAATGGACACCAATACATATACGTTACATATATATTTACAACATTTCCCCTTTGATATCAATTTTCGTGAATGGGACACTGCATTCGTTAAAAATCTTACCAAGGAAAACCCTGTGGGACAAGACCTTTGGTTAAGGGAAAAAGAGTTCAATGTTTACTTTCCCTATTCGCAAAAATATGATTATGCAATATGAATATGCCTCGTTAAAATCTTGCTAGGGAAAGTCCGGTGGGATAAAAACTTAGCGAAGGAAAAAGAGTACAATATTCATATGCAATTTTACTTCCTCTCAAAAATACAAAGGTTAAGACATGTCCCTGAGCTGACGTATTCCAATTTACGCACATGTCTTTTGAAGATAAAAACATATAGTGACTTAATAAAAAAATCTGTTGTATTATCACTTGACCTAAATTTTAAGATATCAATTGATCGGTCTTCATCGGATGATGAAACAAATGAATTTGGATGAAATAAGCTTGGTTTTGTCTCCTTTAATATAGTCACCCTTGAGTTGCGCGATGCAGACTGCATTATCTATATAAATTATCATCATATCTTCTTGGTCTATCGATTCATCACATGCATGACCCATTAGTTTTAAACAATAAATGAATCTTTTCAACTCTTCAAATAATATTAATAAACAAATATAAACAAAAAAAATTGACAATATGAAATGTGGAGATAAAGAAAATAGTATATAACTCATTAGTTTTACCTCTTTCGGTATTCGAACTATAGGTCCAAAAACTTTTATTTTCGAAAAGAATTAATCGTACTTGAACTCACAAATTCATAATCTTATTACATCGTTACATGCAAATTATGGTCGATAATAATTTTATATTCATTCCATTTTTTATTAGTATTAATATGATTTATCATTTTCAACAACTTCCGGAATTTTCACTTCAAATGTCACTACTTCTATGAGAAGTGTATATATATTAGTACATTAATTTATTCTGAATGATATTCTCTTAATTGTCGACAAAATTCGAGAAATTTTATCATGTAAATCAATTGGTTATCACGCTTCATGCGTGTTATATAGCGATATTGTTAATTTATTCTTCAGGATTTTCAATGATAATTGATGATGAAACATTATATTAAATTGATTTTTCCAAAATTATCTTTGTACTTTCTTCCCTTAATTTTGGGAAAATGCTTCCATCATATTTGACAATTTACAAATATTATTACGATATTATATTTTAAAGGCTCAAAATACTTAAATATTAATAGAGATTCATATCCAACATAAATTCTAATCTCTTTTGATGACCTATTTTAGTCTATTATAATAAAGTTATAAACACGTATATATCATAATAAAAAAAATTCTAAAATGAGAAACATTAGGCTCATGACCAAAAACTATTGTAGGGAGAATAATTTTCATAATTTTTTGGTATTAATTATGAAAAATGTTGCACAATATTGCATTTCTCACTCTAATATTTGATGTTCGCATAATCATTGTCATGCATAAATGTTTAATACATGGTTCTGTCAGACCCTTTTGAGTTTGAACGTGTGTTATAAAATGTTCAACTTTAATCCCAATGGATTTTGAAAAAATATATACATGTTAACACATCAACTTCCGGTTATTTTACTTCTTCTGGAAGTTTGCTTATTTAGTAACTAAATGCCTAACATTATGGATGAATAAATCCATATATACAATATGCATTTTCAATAAAATGGAGACTCAATCTCATCCTTTACTCTTGAAGGTTTCGTTATCAATTTTTCTTGCAAACAAACAGTAAAAAAACAATATTTTATTCAACATAATATCAAACGTGTCAAATTTCATAAGTATCTGAATTTATAAACTTCTGGTTTATAGTAAATTGGCCTGAGAATATGTTTGTAATGTACAGAGACATTCTTTTAATGTGTTCACTCACAATTTCAATATAATATTCTCTTTGACGAATATCTTTTTCATCTTTATAGATTTCTATGAGAATTTGGTAGAAATAATGCATTATTTGTAATAATATTCATAATATTGGCTCTTCCAAACCATTCAAGAATTTGTTTCCCCTTAACACATAATATGAACTCTTCCAGAGCATTCAACAATTTTTTTCGCCTTAGTACTATAATAACGACTCTTCTGATGAATTTTACATTTTTCCCTTGATACATTAGATTATGGCTCTTTCGAAGCTTTCATCCATTTTTTACTTGATATCGTGATAACATATTTTCACTCATTTAACATATATACCATATATAATTTTGACGTCAATAGAAAAAATAATTTCCTTTCATTTTCCACTTTCGATTTTTATTATTATTATCATTAAATTGATTTTTCACTTCAGATGAAAATTAGTCATCAATTTATATTTCCACTTCCGGTAAAAATTATTCATCAATTTATTTTTATAACAAATTGTTCATGGTATATCACTTTTACATTTGGATAGAAAAATATTCATACATTTGATTTTCCACTTCTGGTGAAAATTATTTATCAATTTTTCACTTCTAGTGGTTATTGTTTCATTTTAATTTTTCACTTCGAATGGAAAAATTATTCATCAATTTTATTTTCCCACTTCGAGTGGAAATTGCTAACACATTCATGTTATTAACAAATAGTGATATATTTACTTTTAACTTTTCCAAAGATCTTAGGGATCTTCAATAGTCGACTAGTACAGTTTAAATCTTTCTTAAAATATTACAATTTTCAATATTCATTGTAACTCATTAAATTCAATAAACAATACAAAAAGAACTCACAGTGGATGTTACCAAATGTCTTGATCAATTCAATTGGGCAAACTACAATCTAGTATTGTTGAATGAAACACCATCTTTCCATGCATAAATCTATGAACAAAATTATCGGAAAGAATTAACAAATACTACATATATAGATAACTAACTAACTAACTAACAACAACAACAACAAAAATAATAATAGAATTGAACATAGATAATAGGGGTTTTTATGAGAATACCGGAAAAAATCAAAATAATTTTAGATCATATCATGGTGTAATTTTACAAATCTCACATTTTAAGTTTTGATTTTTCAAAAAACGTGAATTTATGTTTTGGTTTTTCAAAATACGTGATATAAAAAAACCACCGATTTCGGATATAATATTTATTATACCAGGTATAATAATT
>CATIWQ010045955.1:0-10232 GCA_949673415.1 Euphorbia schlechtendalii
TTTAGGCATGAAACCACAAACTGTTGCTATTGATCAAATTAAGCTAAGAGCATTTCCTTTTTCACTTGCAGACACAGCGAAAGATTGGCTATATTATCTTCCGTCCGGGAGCATTCGAACATGGGATGATATGGCTAGGCAATTCCTTGAGTGATTCTTTCCAGCAACCCGAGCTTCACAAATTAGAAGGGATATTTGCACGATCAAACAAAAGGCTTCTGAATCGTTGTATGAGTATTGGGAGAGATTCCAGAAACTATGCGCGTCGTGCCCACAGCATGGTGTCACAGAGCAGCTGCTGATTCAATATTTTTACCAAGGACTGCTACCTATCGAAGCTAAATTGATGGATGCTGCAAGCGGTAGTGCCATTGTCAAAAAGACTCCACGAGCTGCTAGGGAACTGATATCTATAATGGCAGCAAACGCCCAACAATTTAGCGGAACGACTGATTCAAGGGCACATGTGAATGCGGTAAGTAATGACTCCCTACAAACCCAAATTTCTGAACTAACAGTTATGGTGCAAGGGCTGGTAGCAGGGAAATCTAAGCAGGCCAAAGTATGTGGTATTTGCACTCAAACTACTCATCCAACTGAGTTATGCCCATCACTTCAAGATGAAGAGCATGTGAATGAGATTGGTTATCAAAATCATCCCCAAAGGCGATATGATCCCAACTCAAACACATACAACCTTGGTTGGAGAGACCACCCCAATTTCAGTTATGTGCCTAGACAGCAAAATTTTTAAAATCAAGGTCAATTCCAATCACAAAGGCCCATAAACATGAACAAGGACAACTCAGGTAATTCCCTTCGAAGATGCTATGAAAAACTTGATAGCTAACACTCAAAAATTTCAACAAGCCACGGACACAAGGTTCCAAAATTTGGAAACACAAGTCTCTCAAATAGCGACTTCCCTCAGCAAGCTAGAGTCCCAAAGTCGTTTACCATCCCAACCAGAGGTAAACCTAAAATAAAATGTTAATGCTATAACTTTGAGAAATGGGAAAGTTTTGCAGAATGAACGTTGTGAGACAAGCTGTGGGCACCAGGTAAGTGACAAGCTGGAACCAGAAGTCGAAATTACAGAGCAAAAATCAGAATCTTCAGAGGGAAAGAAAGCCACTGATCCGGAGCCTATTTTCATACAACCACCTTTTCCAGAGAGGTTTGCTAAATCTAAAAAGGATCACAATGAGAAGGAAATCTTTAAGACTTTGCGCAAAGTGGAGGTAAATATTCCTTTGATTGATGTGATTAAACAGGTGCCACGATATGCAAAATTCTTGAAGGAATTATGCACTAACAAGAGAAAGCTAGAAGGGTTCCAAAAGGTAAGTGTTAATGAAAATGTCTCTGCAATCTGTAAGCGAAGTATACCACCGAAATGCCAAGATTGAGGTATGTTCACGATTCCTTGTAAAATTGGCAATGTTGGAGTTGGTAAAGCTTTATGTGACTTAGGAGCATCGATTTTTTTTTTTTAATTTTTTTTGTCTCATTTGGATTTACATTAAATGGAAAGGAAAATCCCCAACCCACCCAAGATGTGACTCGAACCTGGGACCTCTAAAGTTCACAGCTTTCATCTTAACCACTAGGCTAAGACCTCAGTCACAGGAGCATCGATTAATGTTATGCCATTTTCTGTTTTTAAAGCTTTAAAAGTTGGATCTTTGAAAGAAACAGGTGTGGTAATTCAATTAGCGGATAGGTCAACTGTGTATCCTGATGGTTTATTAGAAGACGTCTTAGTTGAAGTGAACAAATTGATTTTTCCTACATATTTTTATGTGGTTCATATGGAAGATGATATGTCTCCAAAAGCCCATGATATTTTGTTAAGAAAACCGTTTTTAACTACAACTAGAACTAAAATAGATTTTTTTCACGGCACATTAACTATGGAATTCGATGGAGAGGATGTTAACTTTAATATGTATGAAGCAATGAGACATCCACTTGATGTTTCTAGTGTGTGCCAAATTGATGCAATTGAACCTTTAGTGTAGAAAGTTTTTGAAACTAATTATGTGGATGAATTGAATGTGGTTTTGTGTGAAGATGACATGAATGTTTTGAATGATTTGTTTGTGCTTAAAGAGTGTTTATTCGAAATAGAAAGTGAATTAAGGGGCAGCCCTCCTCTTTCAAAGGAGAGTCCCCGAATTGATTTGCCAAATTCTCAAGCCAAACTTCCCCTTTCTATTTTGTAGGCACCCGAATTAGAGTTGAAACCACTACCGGACCATTTAAAAAGTGCCTATCTTGGTGAGGGAGAAACATTACCGGTGATAATTTCAAACACGCTTCAAAGTTGGGAGGAGATAGAATTAGTCGAGGTTTTGAAAGAACACAAAAGCGCCATAGGATGGACCATTGCTGATATCAAAGGCATTAGTCCCTCCACATGTATGCATCGAATCCTTGTAGGGACGGACAACAAACCAACGGGAGAAAGCCAAAGATGATTTAACCCACCAATGATGAAAGTGGTGAAGAAGGAGATACTGCGACTGCTGGATGCAGGCATAAGATATCCCATATCAGACAGTCAGTGGGTGAGTCCAATAAACGTCGTTCCGAAAAAGACAGGTATAACGATAATACGAGATAAAGATGGTAAGTTAATTCTAACTCGAGTTCAAAATGGGTGGAGAATGTGCATTGATTATCGTAAATTAAATGCTTCCACTCATAAAGATCATTTCCCATTACCTTTTATTGACTAAATGTTGGAACGATTGGCAGGAAAATCACATTATTGTTGTTTAGATGGATATACAGGATTTTATCAAATCCCAGTAGCTTCAGAAGATCAAGAAAAAATGACATTTACATGTCCGTTTGGGACTTTCGCCTTTCAAAGAATGCCGTTTGGGCTTTACAACGCACCCGCTACGTTTCAATGATGTATGGTTAGTATATTTTCAGATTTCTTGGAAAACATCATTGAGGTATTTATGGACGATTTCACTGTTTATGGTAATTCTTTCGATGAATGTCTAGTGAACCTCACTAAGGTTTTGAAACGATGTTTGGAAAAGGACTTGGTCTTGAATTATGAGAAATGCCATTTTATAGTAAATCAAGGATTAATTTTGGGCCATATTGTTTCCAAACGTGGAATTGAAGTTGATAAGGCCAAGGTCGATATTGTTAAATCTTTACCTTACCTTGTATCCGTACGGGAAGTTCATTCATTTCTTGGTCATGCAGGATTCTACCGAAGGTTCATTAAATCATTTTCGAAAATTGCTCAACCCCTTTGTAGACTATTGCAAAAAGATGTGGAGTTCAACTTTAGTGATTCATGCAAGAAGGCCTTCGATACGCTGAAAGAAATGTTAGTCACAACACCGATCATTCAGCCACCGGACTGGAATCTGCCATTTGAGATAATGTGTGACGCTAGTAATCAGGTTGTGGGCGCAGTACTTGGACAGCGACATAGAAAAGATCCACATGTTATCTATTATGCTTCAAGAATGTTGGATAGCGCTCAGCAAAATTATTCGACAATAGAGAAGGAGCTTTTGGCAGTCGTATTTTCTTTAGAAAAATTTCGTCCATATTTGTTAGGTGCTAAAGTCAATGTTTACTCTGACCATGCAGCTCTCAAATATTTAATGAAGAAAAAGGAGGCCAAACCACGCTTAATTCGGTGGATACTCTTGCTGCAAGCATTCAACATAGAAATTCGAGATAAGAAAGGATCAGAGAACTTAGTGGCTGACCACTTAAGCAGGCTGCCAATGTCAGATGAATCCATCCCAATTAGAGAAGAATACCCAAATGAGTTTGTTCGTTCAATTTCTATTCAAGAACCACGGTATGCCGATTTAGCCAATTATTTAGCTACTGGAGTTTTACCTGATTATTATATAGGAATGAAATGGATAAAATAAGAAAGCATGCTAAATATTATGTTTGGGATGAGCCGTATCTTTGGAAACATTGTTCCGATCAAATCATTAGGAAGTGTGTCAATGAACATGAAGTTGAATCCATTCTTAAATTCTGTCATTCTGCAGCATGTGGAGGTCATTTTAGACCATATAGAACAGCTCAGAAAGTTTTAGAGTCTGGTTTCTATTGGCCTAGTATTCACCATGATTCTTATCTATTTTGCAAAACCTGCCTAAATTGTCAAAAATCTAGAAATTTGTCTCAAAAGAACTAAATGCCACTTAATTCAATCCTAGTTTGTGAAATTTTTTATATATGGGGCATGGATTTCATGGGACCTTTTCCCCCATCAAATGGCAATGTTTATATATTAGTTGTCGTTGATTATATTTCGAAATGGGTCAAAGCAAAGGTGACAAGAACTAATGATGCTAAAGTGGTTGCAGGTTTCCTTAAGACTAACATTTTCAACAGGTTTGGCATGCCTAGAGCTATCATCAGTGACAGGGGAACTCATTTCTGTAACAAGACCATTACACCCCTCGTCAAGAAATTCGAAGTGACTCATCGCACCTCCACCGCATATCACCCCCAAATAAACGGGCAAGCTGAAGTTTCTAATCGGATAATCAAATCAATCCTTGAAAAGACTGTTAATCCAAACAGAAAAGATTGGAGTGATAAACTGGAAGATGCACTTTGGGCTAACCGGACTACTTACAAAACCCCGTTAGGTATGTCTCCTTATCGTCTTGTATACGGTAAAGCATGTCATTTGCCGGTTGAACTTGAACATAAGGTGTATTGGGCTGTGAAATAATGTAATTTGGATTTGGATGCTGCTGGTGAGAATCATAAATTGCAAATTCAGGAGTTAAAAGAAATAAGAAATGATGCTTATGAAAACTCTAAAATCTACAAGGACAAAACTAAATATTTTCATGATAAATTTTTGAGTAGAAAAGAGTTTTCAATTAGGCAGAAGGTTTTATTATATGACTCATGTTTGAAAATTTTTCCTGGGAAATTGAGAGCTAGATGGATAGGGCCTTTTATGGTTACTAATGTTTTTGCTCATGGTACTGTAGAAATCAAAAGTTTTGATACAGGAAAAATATTCAAGGTTAATGGATATCGTTTGAAACCGTTCTATGAAGGATTTAAAGCACAAGTCGATGAGGTTGCATTGGGCAATCCAATTCAAGAGTACTAAGGGATCCTCACACAAAGTCTAGCTGAGACTATAAATTAGAACTACTGCTATCCTTTTCAATTTAATTTACTTAAGGTTATTAGTTTTCATTTTCATTTAGTTTAGCTATTTAAATTCAATAAAATATTATTTGGGAAAATTAATAAATAGTGGAAAAAGTAGTCTTCGTACTGCATCTTCTCACCTTGTTAATTATCCCATTTAATCTCATGTTTCAATTTCATTTTATTTTATTGTGTAATTGTCTTCACCAATTCACTAATGGGTGTATCCTTCTACAGGCCTAGTCTTGAGAAGAATTCAAAACTTGGTGTGAAGCATAAAGGAATAATGGGCTCCACTTGGAATTTTTTTAAGTTGGGCCAAATTTACCCAAATTTGCTTGACCACTTACTTTCACCCTAAAACAAAAATGTCACGGGCATTAATCCAAAACAACTCTTCCCCAATTCTTCACTGTCAAAAATCAAACCCCAATTTTTCCAAAACAACTCTTCCCCTTCCTCTCTCGAAAATCCAATCGATTTACCTCCATCCACCTTCGTTACTCCTCTTCTCTTTTCAAAACTACCACTAATTTCTCTCCGTTCACCAACGTTTTCTATTAAACCTCACCCTTAATGGATTTCAATGGTTCAAACAAGGAGGGGCGCTGTTCGTCGGAGTTCACCACCACCGGAACCACCACAACGGAAAAAGGCAAGGGTTTTGAGGAGTTCTAAACAAACACCACCAACGGAAATGGAAAGAGTAGTTTCGGAGGAACAATGCGAGGATTCTACTTCACATTTGAATGGGGGCAGCCTAGGTTCAAGGAGTGAACTGAAATCAGCTTCCAATTCAAACAGTGGCAGTTCGGGTTTAGATGGTGGATAAAAATCCTCTTCTAACGTAAATACGACTTCTATTCCACAAGATGAAGGGGAAAATTCAGAGAAATCCAAATCAGTGACCTCAATATCACATTCTCCTAACTCAGAAGGAGAGGAAATCGAAAAATCAAGCTCAGTGATTGGTTCGGGGAGCTCGGGGATGAAGAGGTTTCTGATTCCTATTCGCTCGATAGTAACGATTCAGAGAAAGCAATAATGATTTGACAAAAGAAGAGGGAGGTAAAGCCTGGCATATCAGTTTCAAGGATAATACTGGGAAAAGGGAAAAACACTATTCCAACTGAGCTCAAGGGCAGTTTGCAGTTCACGGGGAGGCTTCGGAAGAGGTTCGAGATTGTGAAAACATGAAGAATTCTTCAAGGTAAAAACTTGGATAATTCCATTGTAAGTAAACTTAACCTTAACCTTAGTCAGTATATAGATGGTACTATTTAGGAAAAGTTCTTTGGTATATCCTGTGATTCCTTTTATGAGCTGGTGTATGAATTTTACACAACCTTTGAGTTTAAAAGGAAATTGATCCAAACCTGTGAAACCAAATGAGTAATTTGCTTTAGGCTCATGAATAGGAAATTTGAACTCTCTATAAATGAATTCAATGTTGCTCTAGGTTTCTTAGAGGATATAGATGACTTGCCAAATGACTATATTATTGCATTAACTACTGTTCCCGATGACCTTAATTGTGCTGAAGTTTGGAATTCCCTTATCACTAATTCCAAGAGTCCGTATTCATGTGTCGAGTCCAAGGATTTCTTCCTCTCTGACCCTTGTTTAGTTTATATTCACCGATTGCTTACTTATTCACTTTCTTATCGAAATGATGCATCTGCAACTGTGACTCAAATGGAGTTGTTTTTGTTGTGGTGCCTTAAGGAAAAGAAATAAGTTAATTTAGGTTGTTTTATAACAGCTCAGTTTCAGGCCACGAGTGCATCACGGGGACCTTTGAAACTGGGTCATTTAATTACTAAATTGGCTATTTCTTTGTGCAATTTTGATTTGAATGATAATAACTTACATGTGGCTAATAGACTAGACCCTTTAAGCATCATACATTTGGATGACATGGGCCTCCTTAGCAAAAGCGATGGAGAACCCGGGTTTTGTTTACGTTGTGCAAGGAAAGACAAGGAGAAAGGGAAGGTCTTACAAAGCAAGTCTAGTAAGCCCCGTGGACGCCTTGCTACAGGGATTACGCAAATCAAGGTGCTGCAAAATCTAACTTCCATATTTGAGGCTACAGTAGCTCAGCACGAAGCTGACAATGCTAGATTTCTTAGCATTATGCAACAAATCCAAGAGAGCATTGCCCTTCTAACTGGAAGGATTATGCCATCCCGTCAACCTTAGCCGCATCAGCCCCCACCAGACCTTACAGGGCAATACTCGCTCTTTTTACATTTATTTCAAATTTTATTTTTACCATCTTGTGTGTTTAACTGTGCCTACAATTGAGGGCAATGTGGTATAAGTGTGGGGGGAGAATGAGAATGTTAGGGGTTGTTTCTACCATCTATTTTTGTCCACTGTTTTTGCTGTTTGTTTTTGCTATTTTTTTGGGTCTGTTTTGTCCAATTTGACAATTTTTGGTTTTTCATAGCTTCGCTTTAAGTTGGGCTGATGTCTCTTTCTTGAAAACTAGACATTTGAACATTCTTTGGCCGAATTCTAATTGAAATTTAATTAGAACTGTGGATTGATGACTTTGCTTTGATAATTCTATTTTTGTAAAATATGGCTAAGTTGTTTTAATCATTCATGTGGTTCTTGCAAATTTGGGATTTTTGTTTTGAGTTAAAAGATATTCAACTGACAAATTATTGTGAAAATTGAAAATTGAAGTGCTGTTAATGATAAAAAAAAAATTTCAAAATGTTTTAAGCCTTTTGATTCCCTTTTTCTAGTTGGAAGTTACGCCTCAAAATGCATTTCCCTTTAAATAAGGAGTCGCTAGACTAAGGGTAGAGTCACATGACTGAGGTATACCAACGTTAGCAAAATCGCTAATGAGTGGGAGAGCATAAAACCCAAAAAGTGAAAATATGCTCGAAATAATAGAGGGGGTGTAAAGAAAAGGCAAAAATATAAAAATCTGTGGATACTTTGATTTTGGAATTCTGGATTGCAAATGAAAAAAAAAGTCAGTTGAGTGTCGTTTTTCTCTATCGATGAACTCCCTTTTTATGCGGTATTGCTGAATGGTTTTAAACAAAATGGTTATAATTTACTTGAGTAGAGTTTGAAGAGCTCGGTCATGATCATTGGACTATATTGATATTTCTTTTGCGATTTTAGCCTAATAATGTTCAACATGCTTCTTTGCGATTAGAGTTTGAACATCGGTGTGACTTAATGATTGAGTTATGTTTTGATTTTCATTGTGTACCTAAATTATTTTTCTTGAGGACAATCAAAGGATAAGTGTGGGGGAATTGTTAGAATTCATTTTATGCATTTTATTTATCTTATCTATGCTTTGTTTGTGGATTATTGTTTGAAATTCAGTTAAGTTGTGGTTATGTTTTGGGTTTATCAGAAAAAGTCAAGAGTTGATTAAACTTGGAAATGAGCTGGAGTAAAAAGTCAAAAATGGAGCAATAGAAGTGGAATGGGACTGAATGACTTGATCGTGGATTTAGTCCTAACTGCTGGGAATGTTCTATGAGCACAGTATCAACAAATGTGAGCTGTAATCCGGTTTTAACGGGGCTGAGTTGGCAAAGAACGTGGTTCATCCTTTCTTCAGCTGATTAATTCCACTTTGGTGGATCCCATGATGCAGAAACAGTTTGAACTAAGGGCCTCAATCAATTTACATGGCATTTTTAGTGGAGAACGTGAGACAATATGGAACTTTTCCATTACTTTTTCAGTTTGGAATTATTTTGTATTCAAATAGAGTTCTTCTTTTTAATTAAAAAACACACACAGAGATTATTACTACTGAATATATCATTTTATTTTGCTCCTAATTCATGTCTTGCTAAATCTCTTTTTCCAATCAAAGGTTAATTCTACTCTCGTTTCTTTTCACTCGTGAGGTCTAATTGTTATTAATTTCTTCCAATCGATTTTGCTATTTGTTTATTTCAGCTCACTAAGTTTATTTTGACTCTTTTATTTGTTATAAAAAGTCGACGTTGTTTCAATCGAAAGAACTCATTGTTGACATATAAATTGATTTGATCCGTAATTGTCCGATCGATTTGTATAGTGTCAAATTAAGATTTTTCTATCTTAAGAAATAAACAATCTTACTTAAACGAGTCAAGCATCTTGACAAATTGGTTTGAATCGGGTTTTCCTAATTCTTTATGCAATTACCAAGTTAAAACCAAGGATCGCATCCAAAGTACTATGGTTTAGTTAGGGCCAATCATAGAGCGTCTCGCGATTGATTTAAAATTAAGGGAAAATTGGTTGCTAGGAGCATCTTTCGGTAACTATAACCGGTTTAGTAAAATTTGATTTGAAATATTTTTGAACCCATGATCAAGTGAAACAACGAGAATATGAATTACGCCTTTGGTTGGATAATTTCATCAATTGATTTTCTTACAACTTTTAATTAGTCTTGTTTTTGATAATTTTAATCAAGTATCAACTATCAAAACCCCCCTTTTTACATTTAAGTATTTTCAATTTTACATTCAACACAATAATTTTTATGAAATTATAACTCTTCCTGTGGGATCGACCCTACTTCCATTGCTGCAAATTCTTTTAGTAGGATACTAACTTGACGGATTCAACACTCGCCAATTTTTAGCACCGTTACCGGGGAGAGTTTTAATTAATTTTGTAATATTTTATATAGTTGAATGACTCGATCTTCTGGTACAGGCAAATTGCAGTTCGACGAAGAAATTGAGAAAACTGCCAAAAGATTGAGAAAGGAGACCAAAGTGCTTAAACTTGCCTCAACCTTTAGATGCCTCATTCAATCTGATTTCAAGAACGAAGAATCTTTGCATTCCGACGTGGAAGAGAAAGCTTCTGACAATACCGAACCAAAAACCATGGCTGACGAACGAACTCTCGAGGACCTTCATGCTGCCCCAATTGATCAAGCACCACTTTGTGTTGTTTATGAAGATCTTGCTGCACCACTAGAACTCAAATCGGGTTTAATCCACCTCTTACCCACTTTCCGTGGAAGGGAGAATGAGGATCCTTATAAACACTTAAAAGAATTTCATGTTGTT